>PYAF01001383.1:504820-518206 GCA_007407185.1 Glycine tomentella | reverse complement strand
AAACCGTGCTTGTATAGGTCATTTTTAAGACGGTTATTATATAACCGTCTTTGAATACTACACTTCTAAGACGGGTATTCTAAAACCGTCTTCGTACATATCGTTTTATTTACAAATTTGCCACCGCCTTATATTCTAAGACGGTTTTAACGGAACCGTCTTAGAAGGCGCGTCGTAAAATACCCCTTTTGTAGTAGTGAAACAACCGTCATTGATTTTACGTCATAAAATACTATTTTTCTTAGCAGTGTTTTTAAAATATTTACATACTTATCTACTAATATATGTTTCTATAAAATTTATAAAAAGATTAAAGCATATATTAAAAATTATCATAACATACATAATATATATATATATATATATATATATATGTTGTAAACATATAACATTATACAAAACACATATTACATTTACATGTGTGTATGCATGCATAAAGATAGATATGTTATTGAATGTTGAGTTAACGCAATTAATTATTTGAATTTTTGTGTGATTTTGTGAAAAATCCATTGATTTCGTGCGAATGAAACATGATTGATGAGAGAGAAAAAGAAGAGGAAGAGAAACAACTAGATTTCGAGTGGGAGAGAGAGTGAGAGAAGAAGAATGATGGAAAGTGAGACCGAAAAAGTTATGCGAGAGAATGAGATAGCCTAAGCGAATAAGCGTAACTGGAAAGAAATTTCAAAGACGATTTTTCCAAAATCGTCATTAAACACTTGTAATTAAAGACGATTTTTTCAAAATCATTCTTGAATACTTGCGTTTAAAGACAGTTTTGAAAAAATCGTCTTTGAACACTTACTTTCAAAGACAGATTTTATAAAACCATGTCATTTCCTTTTATTTACAAACTTGCCACCATTTTTTATTTTAAAACGGTTTCAAAACAACCATCATTGATTTGACGTCGTAAAATGCTATTTTTCTTAGTAGTGTTTTTAAAATATTTATATACTTATCTACTAACATGTGTTTCTATAAATTTTTTAAAAAGATTGAAGCATCTATTAAAAATTATCACAACATAATTTATATATATATATATATATATATATATTTATTGTAAACATATAACATTAGTACAAAACACATTACATTTACATGTGTGTATGCATGCATAAAGATAGATATGTTACTAAACGCTGAGTTAATGTAATTAATTATTTGAATTTATGTTTTGATCTTTTAATTTTACATGTATAGTGTTGGTTTTGAACATTCATAATCTTGTTTTTGTTTTGCTTTTTTTAAAGAAACATTTTTAATCTGAATCATCCAATAAAAAATATTGGGATAATGTGTGTCACTGTTTTTTTTATCAATTAACTTATTAATTTTTTTCCCTTATGTTATGCGTTCAATTAGTTGGGCTTTTTCATGTCCAATCCAAAATGGCTAAATCCAATAAGTGTCCTCTACACACATTATATTCTATTATTACGGAGAAAGAACACCTTATAATTAACATTTTGTGATCAAAACAATCAGAGAAAGAACACCTTATAATTAACATTTTGTTATAATTAACATTTTGTGATCAAAACAATCAGAGAAAGAACACCTTATAATTAACATTTTGTGATCAAAACAACCATTGAACAAAATACATAAGAATCTGGGTGCTTCTTATAGTACTCGTCAACCTTATCTCCCAAGTGTTGAAAACGGACACGTGATTCCTTGTTTGACAAAGAGAATCATCCATCACCCATATGTTGAAAAATCATATAAGTGAATTGGACACCTGCCATCAGCGATGATACCACTTGTTGGAAAATTGAGGGGTCAGGTTTATGGATCTTCTCCTCACTTATATGGTGTTTAATTTGTCTATTTCTATCCGATGTTGGACTTTAACTCAGACTTGTACTCCAACAGCATATTCAACCAAATTATAATTATGAACCTTCTACTTCCTCAAACTATTGCTCTTTTGTCTCCAAAAACAAACTTTACATCAAACCTGTTAATTCTTCCTAGTGCTTTTCTTAGCTATTCGCCCACTTAATAGTGTTGTTGTGGACCATATAACGTGGAAAAATCCTTAAAGATCTTTAATAATTTATTAATAGAGAAAATTATGATTGTATTAAAAGATTAAAAAAAATCACTTCTCACTATTTTTTTTATCACATTATAAGAAAGCTTTCTTTCTTCCTTGACCAAGAAGGATTATTAATGTATCTAGAGGACAACTAACAATACATTCTATGATTAGTTAAAAATTATTAAAAACTAAAATATCAAAAGAGAAACTCATTATATAAGAAATAAGTTCTACAAAATTTTGATTTTTAATAAGTTTTAGTCAAATAATGTTGAAAAAAAAATGTCTTATCAAAAGAGTGTGTTATGACAATTTTCCTACATACAATGAGAGACAAGTTTTCTTGATAAGATTATCTATCATTTATATCTTTTATACTAATTAACTTTTAAGGCTCGTTCCAATTGGTTGTAAGTTTTTAGTTTTCAAATATAAAATTCAAAACAAAATGTGTTTCCTTAAATTGGAGTTAAAATTATTTTTTTTAGTCAACTTGAAAACTCTTTTACATTAGTTTTTTTATATAAAAAAAACAAAAAATAGTTATAACTTTAAACATAAATTTTCCTCCATCTCAATGATATCCTAGAACACTTTCGCCTTTCACAATGACACCCCACCCACCATCATCACCTCCACTTGACAATAATGGTCGTCGGTCAACACCCTCCAACCATCATTGCTTTCACTTGGCAGCCATGTCGACACCTTCCCACAATCACGTACTGCCTCTACTTGTAAGCTATAGCCACTAATTTTGAAGCTTCTAAATGTAAAACTAAAAGTGACCCCAATCATTTTTGTTTGTAGAAATACGATCGATAAAATAATTAAAAATCACAATAAAATTGTGCAGGATCAACTAACACAATATATGCCATGGAATGGTTGAAATGTAGGTCTTATAAGACATCTCTATGGAGAATATCATCAGAATAGAGGATTAAGGGTACAAGGGGTATCCACCTTTAAAAAAAAAAAAAAACAAAAAGAGAATATACTTTACAAGTAATCATAATTAAAATCCTCTACCCCAACTTTGTATATGTATAACAGTAAAAGCAAATTAAAAGAATAAAACCACCCGAGACCCCAATTTATCGGGATTTTTAATCGGTTTTTTTCGATTCTTATTAGGTTGGATTGGTTCATGAACACTACTAACATCAAGGGGAAAGTCCATTCATGAGACCACTCATCCAAAATGTATTAGGTTCGTGATTTATGTGCCCAACAGAGATCTATAATGAGACAATGAATATCCTCAAGAATATCTCGATGTAAATGGAGTTGGGATTTAACTGCTTTAAAATGAAAAATTAATTAAAAAAACATTAAAAATTATAATTAAATTTATATTTTATTTTAATTTTTAACTTCCTATTTAATATTAATGAATATAAATACATTATTTTATGGGAATATATTTTTTTGGTACCCACCACATTTTTTAGTGGAGCATAAGATAGTAATTAACTAATTAAATATTTAAGTACCAAAAAATGTGATTCTAAATATTCTCTAATGATTTCTCCAATTTCCTAAATACATTTTTTTTTCTTAAAAAACATTTTTTAATTATTATAGTTTGGGCCTTAGGGGCCCAATTAAGGCCCTGGCCATCTTCATCTTCCTTTCCGTTAAACACTACAGTAACTGTAACGGTGCAACCCTCTCACTCTGTTTCTTCTGCAACAAACAACCACACTCCAGTGTTACGACATCGTTTTCCGAGGGAATCATCATGAATCCCTCACACACTCTCATTCCTTCTTCTCACTGCCACCCTCCCCTCCTTCCTTTTACTTTCGCACGTCTTTGCACCTCCCAACGACGCTGTTTCAGGGTCTTCTTCCCACCTGTTTCTCCGCCACCTCCGCTCCGCCGCAAGTCCCGAAGGATCTCAGCGGAATCGAAAACCTCGTCGATAAGCTGTCACCGCCGGTGCGGCTTGCAACCTCCGTCGTTGTCGTCGCCGCCGCTGTCTCCGCCGGATATGGACTCGGCTCCAAGTTCGGTGGATGCCGGAATGTCGCTATCGGCGGAGCCGTCGCGTTCGGCATAGCCGGCACCGCCGCTGCCTACGCTCTCAATGCGGTTGCGCCGCAAGTCGCTGCCGTGAATTTGTATAACTATGTGGTAGGGCTTGATAATCCTTACTTGTTGAAGAAGCAAGACATCGATGGAATCTCCAATAGGTTTGTTTGCATTGCTGTTATGTATTTGTTTATTTATTAGATCGTAGAAATTATGGATTCAGAGGTACGTTTGGTCAATTATCAATGAAGAATTGATGCTAATTAAGTAATTATGCGTTTATTTATTTGAATTGATTATTGAGAGAATTGTAGGTTTTATTTAAAAAAAATTATTTATTTTTTGGATTAAATTTGTTACATCGTAGAAATTATGGATTCAGAGGTAGGTTTGGTAGTTGGTACGGTGATGGTCAATTATCAATGACGAATTGACGTTAATTATTTAATCAATTGTTTATTTATTTAAGTTGATTATCAAGAGAATTGTGTGCCTTTTTTAAATTTTATTTTATGAATCTGATTCTTTCGATGCTCTTGCAATGGTTAATTTTGTAGGTATGGTGTGAGCAAGCAGGATGAGGCATTTAAAGCCGAGATTTGTGATATTTACAGCCAGTGAGTGACTAATCAATTTTCTATTGAGAATTTGACTTCATGCATGTGTGTTGTGTTGACCTATAATTACTCGAATAATTAATTTGCATTTCAAATTTTCATTCAGCTTTTTGTCGTCTTTGCTTCCTCCTGGTGATGTGGAGCTTAAAGGAGACGAGGCTGATAAGATCATCTGCTTCAAGAATTCTTTAGGAATTGATGACCCAGATGCAGCTGCTATGCATATTGAGGTACACTTGTTGTGTGCTAATAGCTAGTGGGAATGTCTGTCTTGATTGAATCCCTTTTTTATCATTTAACAGAATCAGTTAATTATTTTGCTGCTTTGATTCTTGTTGATTGCCAGGTTGGTAGGAAAATTTTCAGGCAGAGGCTTGATGTTGGGGATCGTGAAGCGGATATTGAGCGTTGCCGGGTAAGTCAATTCAATTGTACTATTATCTCAACCCATAGATGGTATCTTTGAGGATTTAAACGAATACTTGGAGCTTGAACATTGTTAGTGAGTCTCTAATGCAGGCATTTCAGAAACTGATATATATGTCATATCTCGTTTTTGGAGAAGCATCATCGATCCTTCTACCTTGGAAGCATGTGTTCAAGGTCACTGATTCTCAGGTATTTAATTACGTATTTTTCAGCTGGTACCTGTGTCATGTGATATTTTCTCTCTCTTACAATTAGACTAGGGCCATTTTTTTGTGTAAACTAACTTCTCCAAAAGCTGAGGTGCATAAGTTGATTTTAAGTTATAGAAGAAATTTGATTCATTTGCTTTTTTGTTTCTTCCATAAGTTCTTTTGTATAGGTTTATTCAAAAATATCCTAGGCACATCACTGTGTTATCATGTATAGGTGTATTTCAAAAAATGAAGAACTAATGTTTTGCTGCATAACTACTTATTTTTCTTTGCCAACACTGACATGGATATAATGTTTTTTCTCTCATGATGTTAATAGGTTTTTGTTTTTATTTTGATTTTGTTATGCTATTCTTTTTGTTTTTCTGACTGCAATATTTTTTAGGTTGGCTATACGTGACAATGCCCAGCGACTGTATGCTTCCAAGCTTAAATCAGTTGGCAGAGGTAATTATGCAATATATATGCATTTAGAGCTTTAGTTGGTCTTATTGTAGTAAAGTGTTTAACGCACTAGTTAATTCTCCAGTTAAGTTGTCATAATTTTTGTAATTTGTTTTTATATGTTAAAATAACTATGATGTTTGCATATTATGCTTTTCTTCAGTTTATTATGTATTTGTGGTATTAAATAAAGCCTTGTAGCTTCTGCGGTATTCTGCTGAAACGTTAGATTTTATTCTGAATATTGTATATCTCTTAAAATTGTTATCAAAACAAAACAAATGCATTCTCTAGCAACTACAACAAGTAGTTAACTATTTATTTGATTTTGCTTCCTTAACTGATAGTAAAATATTGTCAGATATTGATGCAGAACAACTCGTTACACTTAGAGAAGCACAACACTTGTATGGCCTTTCTGATCAGGTGCATTTTCTTTTTTGCTTCTTTAATGAATATAACTTTTGACTGCTTCTCTTGTGTAATAAACCTTTCATTATCAAAGATTTCCTTGAGGAATAATGTACTGCTTATTAACTAACATGAAATTTCCTTTGAAGCTTGCTGAAAACTTGTTTAAGGAGCACACAAGGAAATTGGTTGAGGGAAGTATTTCAGTAGGACATGGTATACTTAAATCCCGCACAAGATCTGTGTAAGTTTTCTAGTTCTCAAAAAATGTGTATCATTTGTTCTTTTGCACCCAATGCAGGTGGATTTTCTTGGCTTCAGCTATCGTTTTGGTTCAGGGATTTGTGTGTTTGGGTGAATAAATTAAAGGCTTATTGAATAGGAACTTGTTATGTACAGACTTATGTGTAAATTGTTTTCATAATTGAAGTAAAATAAGATTAAATTGTTTTATATAAGTTGTAGCTGGTTTTCATAAGCTATATTGAAGACCTTATTGGAATAAGCTGAAAACATCCTATGGACATATCTTAAGTTATTTTCATAAGTTTTCCCAAACACTTCCACTAGTGCTTATGTTTTAAAATAAGTCCAAACAAGTTGTAAATAAGTCCTTTATAACGGACCCTTGGTATCAACTACTTTTCATTAACAGTTGAGCTTGCGTAACTCAATGACCCAACAATGCTTCCAAGTGAAATATTTAATTCTGGAGATGCTTTTATTTGCAATCCATTATGAAGGATTTCTTGGTTTTTTAATTTTTATTGGTGCAAGAAATTTTCAATTGAGGAATTTCCCACTTCCAATCAATTCTAAACTTTTCAGCTATGGAGTTAGCGAAGCTGTAGAGGAGCTTGATAATATATTAGCTTTTAATAATTTACTAATCTCATTAAAGAACCACCCAGATGTGGACCACTTTGCTCGAGGTGTTGGCCCACTTTCTTTACTGGGTAAACTTCCTGACTGATTTTGTTCTGTTCAGCTTCAAGTATTGAATACAAAATCTTTATGTCAACTCTAGTTCATCTTTGGTTGGAACAGGTGGTGAGTATGATGGTGACAGAAAGATAGAGGACTTGAAGCTCCTTTATAGAGTATATATTGCAAATGCTTTGTCTAGTGGTCGCATGGAAGATACTAAAGTAAATAGCCATTTCATTTATGCAGTGTTTAACATATCCTTTTTTCTGGAAACTATGATAATTATTTGAAGCTGAGTTTGGATTATTTTTTCTCAGAGGTACAACATTCCAATTTTTTTCTATTGAACATGGGAACATTTAGAAAATTAATGGATATTTGGACAACATATATGGAATAACCTAGCTGTGACTTAGTGCTCTATATGATTTCTTATATATTGATTTTAGTTCCTATAGCATATAGTGAGTGCAACCACAACTCTGGATCTGATAACCATTTAAAGAAAATGAAGCTATCCCTATAATGAGTCTTCCTGATCCTTCTTTGTTCTCTATTCTCTTCCTTATCTTATCTTTTTTACTTGTGCATAGTGCCAAAGCTAATTGAACTGGTTATTTGGTGTTCAATCCTTGTTACCATCATTCTCATTATAAGCATTTCAATTTAAAGTAGGATTTGTTTTCAGCACCACTGTACATGTTTGTTGTTTTCCATGTTTCACTGCTAGTTTGGTTTCATTTGTTTGATTTTTATATAATTCTTGGGTCCTTGATAAACAACTTTAGCTTTAAACTTTGAAATCTGGTGGTTTTTTTGGCATTTAAAATGCATAATCATAAGATCCTGCCTCACATGCCTTTTTTGTTCATTCTCTAATTTTGTTTTGGTGAATGAGCATTCTGCCAAGCAAAGACACATGACCTTTTGCTCTAAACCATCATAAGCATAACTAGAAAAAGTTGTTATAATTATATGTGCTGAATTGACCTTTATATTGGGTTTGTTTTTGTTTATCTAAACACTCAGAAAGATGATTTTCTAATTATACTTATCGTATATTTCAGGTTGCTGCACTAAATATGTTGAGGAATATTTTTGGGTTGGGTAAACATGAAGCCGAAGCCATTATGCTTGATGTTACATCAAGAGTATATCGCAAAAAACTTGCACAGGCTGTCTCAGGTGGTTCTTTAGAAATGACAGATAGCAAGGCAACATTCCTTCAAAAACTTTGTGATGAATTACACTTTGATCCACAAAAGGCCTGTGAAATTCATGAAGGTAACTTGTTGTCTGTTATCCTTGTCATGTTTACACACATGTAGTGCCAGAATTTTCAATGTGCTGTTATAAGATTATATTTATCTAAGATTCTAAATCTGAAGATTTACACCTCATTCAATATTTTATCTACTTTCTTAGTTGTTGTGAATTTGTGATGGTTGGCTTTTAGCATTACGTGACTGTTATCTTCCTTCTGCGTCAAATTTACTTTAGGGTAAAGTGAGTCATATTTACTTTAGTTGTTGTAAACTTTATTATATTCAAATCTAACTATAGTTTCTTACATTAAGAAATTTACCGCCAAAAGCTTCAGCAATTGGTGGCTGATAGGGAGCTCAGTGATAAAGATGCTGCTGCTTTGTTGAGGTTGTGTGTAATGCTCTGTATACCTCAACAGACCATTGATGCAGCTCACTCCGATATCTGTGGCTGTGTTTGAAAAGGTACTGTCGCAACGTGGCTGTTACGACAGGATGACGATAAGAGAATTGGGATATGTACGTATGGGAATGTGAAAAAGAAAGAGAATTGAGATAAAGGAAGGGATTTAGGGATTTGAGAGAAGTAAAAGTGGAATACATGTACTGATACAGGAAGAAAAAAAATGAGATATATGTATGGAAATGTGAAAAAGAAAAAGACTCTTGTAGTAGTGGAAGAAACTGAAATAGTGAGAAAAAGAATAATAGTAAGAAGAAAATAAAAAGTTAAAAAACTGATGAAGATAGAAGAAAAACTCTCTCATGGTAGCAAAAGATAGTTTTGTTCATGGAGGGTGTCATGACTCTGATACCATGCTAAAAATTAAATTTGCATAAATTGGAATAATAATTTTTTATTCATTCATTCATTTCACCTCTTAAAAGAGGTATATTTATACAAGTGAGCTGCATCAAATCCCTAAATCCAAATTAAAAAATATTTTTTTTCAAAAAAAATAAACCATTTTTTTAAAAAAATTGGATATATTTTTTTTACTCAAATGTTAATTATGTAATTATATATAATAGATATATATATATATATATAATTTTGAATTTTTAATATATACCGGGTCAAACCGAACCAATTAATAGTCCACTGATTGGACCACTGACTCATTAATCTACTACCTCAATCATATCAATGATTGGACTTAATTTCATAACTAATACTCACTTATGAGTATCACACACACATTCCACTGGTTACATGTCATAAAGATTAAAGAATCCTTCTCATATAATATTTTTCTCTCACCTGCAACAAATAACACAAATATTGCTGCACAATTTCTCTCCCCACTCATGCGACATGCATTGAAGGAAGGCACACTCTTTCTCGATCTGGACACGCATGCACACCTCATACTCATCGTAGAAAACACTATCACATTCTGACATACAACAAACGCACGGAGTTTTCTCTCAAGTTCCCTTTCTTCCATTGCTACAAAATAGCAAAGAGCCAACTCCAACCATGGCACACCAACACCACGCTACTAGAATGTGGACTACATTGAAGATCCAATGCTATGGTAGTACATTTGTGTTCTATGATCCCACTAGGAGCCAAGAAGTGCATTTCCAATGTTTTTCCCAAGCTTCATATCCAACCATATTTATGAAGAGATACTGCGCACCATAACCAATTAACCCAAGCGTTGAACCAATCAAGAGGACTAGCCAGGATGTAAATAGAAACAAGACCAGTAAGTAGGAACCCGGCCAAAAAGTTTCCCTGCATCAGAGGCAAACGCAGGGTTATTTGAGCTGCACTTGGGATATGGAAAGAAGCTATTTCAGCTGGCAATAGTAATCAGGGAAATTGATACTTGTTCCATTCATAGCTTCGAGCCAAATAGTGTCCATAGAGTCTTGCCATTGATGACCAGCAGAAGGGAATGTGAAGAAGCATGGAAAAAACATTTGAATTACACTTCTTTGGTTCACAAAGGTGATGTAGTGTGAGGGCTTATAATGTTACTTGCATAAGAATGAAGCCTACAAGGCTTAGCAATTGATGAGCAGAGGAAGAAATGATGGTGAAGAAGTTTGTGAAAAACATTTGTACTGCTCTTCTTGGTTCCTAGTGGGATCATGGAACACAAATGGAGAGAGATCAAGAGTCTACTATTAATTTTACTGACTTAAGACAATAATGAGGTGAAAGAGGGTGAATTTTAGACAAAGAGAAGCTCAAGTGGACATTAGAGAAGAAATTGGAGTGAAGTAGTTGTATTTCTTCATCTACATTTTCGGAGCAACGACTGGGCTAGTATTTCTTAATAACTTGGGACAAATAGCTGAATCCAGGGGTTGGTGGTAAACCACTAGGGAACATGCACACAACAAGAAATGCCAATAAAAGTTGCTTGTAGACTCGAGCCATTGATGTCTATCTTTGCTTATTGGAAGCTCGAGTACTTTGCAAGTGTTCCCAAAGAATCGAAGCCTTATATATAATATTAGAATTATAACCAGAATATTGAACTCACTGCTTCATACACTACCCTTTGCTCTTGCATACAAAATATGTTTGTTCAACAACATTAAATTTGCCTCTCATTCCATACAATACAAATATCAATTCCGAAAACTTCGAAACACAAGAAGTGTGAATGTGTGCATACCCTTTGCTCTTGCACATAAAATATGTTCGTTCAACAACATTAATTAAATTTGCGTCTCATTCTGTACAATACAAAGATCAATTCCTGAAGCGTCGAAACACAAGAAGTGTGACTGTGCATCAATTGGATCTCTTTAATTCCCTTACAAATTATTCTTTAAAATAACTTGTGTTTAACCAAAAATATCAATAGCTGACTTCATTGTATATCACACTCATAACAAAGAGTTTGTATTATAAACATTCAATAGGTTGTTAGTGACGTGTGCAACTCCTATACTAAGCATGATAAAAAAAAAATTCCTATACTTATCACTTTAGTTTTCAAATCGAACTAGTCATCGACTCGGTTGAAACACTAAATTGATGACTTATTGGTTGAACCAGTAGATCAATAGTTAAACAACATAAACCGATGTAAGTAACATAAAATATAAGTATATATATTAATTTTGTCTTAATAATTAGTTATGATAGTTTGGTGGTTAATTGATCTACTAACAATTTTCAGGTCCTTGGGTTTACCATATTTTTTTTGTATTTTCATTAAATTTGACATTTTTAAAAATAATATTACTAGTTCAACCAAAAAAAATTAGCAATAAAAAATCGGTTAACTGATTCAACCATATTGATTTATGGGTTCAATCATAGAACCAATGATATGATCAATCCAATGAAAAACTTCGACCAACCATACCACAAGTTCCTAACTCAATCGGTTGAACTGATCTGAATTGGTTGATGTGGTTCGATTTTTAAAACAATCTAGCGGTGCAAATGTGGGCTGCATTAAAGATTCATTGGTATGTGATAAAATGATCTTATAGGATACAATTGGTATTTACACCCCCAAGTTTTATTAATATACCTTATTTTATAATTTTCTTTTATAAAACTATCCTTTATTTGGAAACTATTTTTTGAAATGTACTAAAATTTTAACATATTCTAAAAAGTAGTTTTTTTTAAAGTATTAAACATTTAACACATTCATAAAAGCACTTTTCAAAAGTCAATTATCAAGAAAAAAGGCACTGATTACCTTTAAGGGGCAACCTTTGCATTATTTGAAATGATGCATGATGTTGTCGTCATCGCATAGAACTAGGGTGCTTGGTTGCACTTGTCGCTGTTACAAAAAATTTACTTCTCAATCGAAGAAACAACTTCCACAAACAGATGTAACAAGATTTTGGTGATTACTTCACTTGAAAGATTTGTCTTTACTATAATTGGGGTGTTGATACATTCACAAAATTCATATATATGCAACTTGTTCCATAATTTCATAATTATATTTCTTTTCTAGGGTTACTTCTAAAGAAATGGAGAAAACGAGTTGCATAACATAGAGCAACTTAAAGACAATTTGGGTTTTTTTTTATTTTTTGAAAATTGATTTTCAAAAATTAATTTTTCCGAATGTATTAAAATTTCAACACATTTAGAAAAATGTTGAAATTTTAACACACTTCGAAAAGTATTTTCCAAAAAAATGGTATTATTGATTTTTTTATATAAAAATGAGGTATATTAATAAAATTGAAGACTGTAAATAACATTTTTTCTTATGGGATACATCACATTTTTCCAATCTTGTTTAGTGTTGTCCTCTCATTTCAACCATATTTTTTTCACTTAAAGACTCTCGAACCCCAAGAGTTTGCTTAAGACAACTAAATCCAATGTTACTTGAATGAACAACCTGTTGGTATTTTTTTTATATCTTTCTTTGACCTAATATAACTGATTTTAGGAAAGAATTTAACTAGCTAACTCATTTGTATACTTGCATAGCTGCATTCTCAAGGGAAATGTTGCATGGACCCTCTATTGCTATTCAATATCTAGGAAGAGAAAGAGAGAAGTGTATAATAAGTAATATATGTTGTAAATATAAAGCAACAGAGACGTATAAAATAATAATAATAATAAATGTCAATAAATTGTTTGTAAGATAGTAATGTTTAGAGTAATTATACATAGGGTTTGTCTAATTGATGAAGATAAAAAAAAAGAGGTTAAATAATCTCATTTTTAACTATGAAGAAAATTCAGACAATTATCTTATTTTAAATTCTACATCATTAATGCAATTACTATCATATTTAATGCTTCATTTTTTCTATGTCATAAAGCTAACATTTCGTATATAAGTACACATAGCACATGTCATACATTTTTCTTTTCATACACTCTTTTTTTTATTCATTTTACAACATTCAAGTATAATATAATTTTTATAAAATTTTGATTATAATTTTTAATTAAATATTACAAATAAATACTATACTTGTGAAATTATAGATACAATTATGAAATTTGAAAAATTGAAATTATAACATTTTGAATATCC
>PYAF01001383.1:416890-492377 GCA_007407185.1 Glycine tomentella | reverse complement strand
TAATGAAATTATATTCAAAATATTTTTTAGGGTTTATCATTTAAGCTAAATAAAAGTATTTTTTTTATTAAGAAAAAGAACGAACGGGAAAAGAAAATAAGAAAGATATAGCAGGTTTATATTTATTTAGATAAGTGAGAATATTAAAAGAGAAAATAATTTTTTGAAGGTGAAACCCACGGCTTAAAGAATAGAAAAATATATATTTGTGCACAGTCCAATACTTATTTACAATCTCATAAAAAGAAAGAGATATGATAAAATAAGAGATGTTAAATTGGTGTTTGTAATATTAGGGTATACATATAAGATATTGATTTTTAGATGCTTAAAGTATTATGTCATTTAAACGAGAGAGAAAAAATATAAAATAACAAGTAGTGTTTCCGGGTTTTTCTTATAAGCAAAAAAAATGTTTCACAAAAGTTATTTTATTTCATTAAATTATGTTATTTCTAATTAAAAATAATCATTTTTCTTAAATTATCTTTCATTATTCGATATTAATTACGCTTCATCTATTAAATAAAAAATATTTTGAATATAATTTCATTAAAAAAGATAAAAATAGTTAAGTTTTGTTTTTATTTGAAAACAATTTTTTTTTTATAAAAAGAAAATGGAGGAAGTAATATGATGTTATAGAAAGAAAAAAAAAACTTTAATTCAATATTTGAAAAATTGAGCCATTCATATATCATTCCTCAGTTATTATTTTTTACCTGAAAATTAAATAAGCATGTCCTGCTCCTGCAGGCTGCAACCAATTTAATTAGTATTGATTTATGAATCGATGCTGTTGCACCTACATTGTTGTATTACCTACCGTAAATCCATAATGACAATACTTTATCAAGAAGAAATTATATATGCGGAATGTTATTTTCCTTACTTTCTGGAAATTATGTTTTCTAATAATGTTATAAATATGTTTGATATGTATAATTTTGAGAATTAAAGGCATAAATAAAAAAGAAACCCTCCTATACCAAGTACCGACATATAATAAGAGCCTTTTTTTTTGGAAGGTTATATATATATATATATATATATATATAAAGGGGGCAAATTGGTAACATAAGCTGTGTACCAACATAAGAATCTAGCATTCCTAACTTAAAATTGCTACGAAACTTAAAATAATCTTCCTACTACTGTAAATACTCTAAAATGGAATTGATCCCCCGATAAGTAGACGAAGTCAGAGGGTCATTAACCGGCATATCAGATTAGGATTTAAAACAAAAAAAAAAAAAAATTGTAATATTTAATCAGGATTTTGAAAATGTATTAATAAATTTTGTGATATTTCAATTAAAATTTTTAAGATTTTTAAAGAAGTCAACAAAAATCCTTGTGATATTTATAAGATTTTTTTTATAACTTAATAAAAAATTGGTATTCAAAAAAATATAAATTTTGATAAATTATTTTTTAAGATAAATTTTATCTAATTTTTTTAATAAAAATAACTGGTCAAACAATTTCATTCAAACTCTTAAGATTTTTTTTGACTCTTTTCTTATTTTTTCTGTGATTTTTTTAGACTCTTTTCTTATTTTTTCTGTTGATTATAGGAATTTCCTTTCTTTCACCCCATATAATATTTTCTCTCTTTATTAAAGAAAATATACACTTCTTCATAGTATTTTTCGCAAATAGCGTCATATCGAAGAATTCACGTGATAGTAACAAATGAATTTTTTAGCTTTCCTTATATATAGTTATTTCAACTGTACAACAATAATAGTAGCAATTGAAATTGAACTTCAAAACAATTCACTAGCAATATTCCAATTGAATATCAATATAATTTTTTTTCTTGAACGGGGCAAAATAACTTTTATTAGATAAAAAAAGATAAAACAAGCCACACTGGTACAAGTTGTACCAAGCGTCCAGCTATGGTAACACGAAAGGAACCAAATTATTTCTCCCCACCCTTTACAAAAGACCTCCCTGTACTTCCAATCTAACTGATCAAAGACATTTAAAAATCCAAAGTTCACAACCAGGATAAAGACTCGATATATATCCCCCTAGAACCTCCTTGAATGTTGATGTAGCTAACCCTGCGTACACAGTGAAACACAAATAGTACATGATAATCATGTTCTGGTCTTTAACCGATAAGCATTCTATAGGGTTTGACATCCAAACTGATAATGGATAGATAAACCCTGTCTTACAAAATCTCAACCATTTCCAGGACAGTATCTGAATCTTTTCCACTATGTCTTTTTCCTTTGGATGTGTTTTTAAAAATTTATAAAATATTTTCAAATCTTATAAATCTATAAAAAAAATCTTATAATATAAATTCATTAAAATTCAAAATATAAAATTTTAATCATAATTTTTTAAAAATAAATCTGATAAATCAGAATTTTTCTACATAACTTTTAAAATTCAGAAGAATTTTTTATATTAAATTAACCCTTTAAAATTATAATCCAATATACCCGTAAGAGTTGCTATGTTACATATGTATGTGTTAGAGTACAAGCGTGAGTTAAAGTCCCACATCGGAAAAAATAGAAAAATTGAATACCATATAAGTGAGGACAAGACTCATAATCCTGAGCCTGCAAGTGTGACATTGATGATTTTAATTTCCCAACAGTGGTGATGGTGATTAATTTTAAAAATAATATAAAATTATTTTACAATTGAGTTAAAAACTAATTTGACTCTATTTTTATTTTTATTGAACGGCTTTGTTTTAAAAACTGAAAACGCAAAAAAAAAACTATGCCCAGTCATGGCTTGCGAGGCTGAAATATTGTGTAGGTCAACTTAATTTATAAACGTCCAAGAATATATGCAGAGAACATATCTCTAAATATTCAGCACGTGATGCATAATGAATAACATTAATTCCTAGTTCTGAACATTTTTTAAACAATTGTTGACATCCATAACTACATTTACCGCTAAACATCAACTTTAGCACTTTGTTAAGATACAATACTCTCCTTATTCCATTATAATAATCATCGTTCTATGTTATTTTAGATATATTAAGAAAAATTAATAAAAAAATAAAAAGAATAATAATTTTATAAAAAGAATCTTATCATCATTAATTTATTTTTTAAGTCCAAATCATTAATATTATAAGAAATATAAATAAAAATTTAAAAATAATTAATATTACATTAAAAAATAAAATAATATTTTTTTATGATAATTTTTTATTTTATACAATAATTGTTACTAAAAGCTCATCACAAAGAATGGTAGAGGTAGATCGAAATTTAAATAGAAAAAGACAATTAAACAAAACTTAATGGAGTGAGATATAAATTGATGGAAGATGTGTTTTAAAATGAAATGGAAAAAAGTTATAAGGTTGATGAGGATTAGACCCGTTATTATCTATATGTTATATATTGGTCTCTTTTTAGTTTATTTTCTCTTCATTTTTTCTCTCCTTCTTTTCTTTTCTTTTATTTTGACTTATTTCTCTTTTCTTAAGTATCTATCATTGGATTCATCTATCACCAACCACAATAAACTTAGATTAAAAGTGATATTAATGTTGATGTTGATACAATAATTATTATGGAACAAGGGAGTAACAAATTGTTATTGTATCGTAACACATTTTAAAGTATACATTCTCTTCAATTGTTCACTTCTATTCTTTGCACTTTATTACTTAAGTTGAAAGACATTTATTTTATCAGCAAATAAGTGTATATATATATTAATGAGAGGGGTAACAGAACCCTTGTACAAAGAGATGTCGCCTTCAATGATTAATTCATATTTATACCAACATAAAATATAAATACCAAGTAACCATTGAACAAAACAATATAAACCACTCTAAGCAGAGATGTCCTTCAATATTCTTTGCACTTTATGTGGGGAACATCCTAGCCAATATTCAAAGAAAGTTTTTATGGTGAGGGGTTGATAGGGGAGGAAAATGTGTTGGGAGAGTTGGAAAAAAATTGTCAACCTAAGAATTGCAGGGCTAGGAATGAAAAACATTTTCTTATTTAATGTGGCATTCTTGATTAAATGGAGGTGGGAGCTTTTGAAGGAGAATGGGGATCTTTGGAGTGAATTGAAGTCTTGGAGTCTAGATATGGGGTGTTGGAGAGGTTTGGAGAGGGATCGAGGAAATTTCACAAAATTTTTCTATTTGGTGGAGAGATATAAGTGTGTCGTGTGGTAGCTAGGGCATGTGATAGTGGGTGGTTTGATGAAGTGGTGGAATGGGATTTAGGGAAAGGGGGCAAAATACTTTTTTGGAAGGATGTTTGGGTGGGAGATCAATCATTGGCAAATAAATATCGTAGGTTGTTTTTAAATTCAACACAAGAAGAGGATATTATTGCTAATATGGCAGTTTGGGAAGGGGAACTGTGGTGGTGGAACTTTTTGTGGCGTAGAAATTGATTCGAGTGGGAAAAATCTGCTGTGGATGAATTTTTATTGGATTTGAAGGGGGTGAGCTTAAAAAAAGGAGGGAGGGGGGTGATGCATGGAAATGGTTACTTGGGCCATTTGGGAGCTTTTCGGTGCAATTAGCTTACAAGTTACAAAGCTCTGTCCACCACGATGCATGGTCTACATGAGGAGGAGATTTTGAAACAAACATGGAGTTGTAAAGTAACTCCAAAAGTGAGGTTTTTTGTGGAGATTAATGAGAAATAGACTAGCCAGAGGGGATAACTTAAAGGCTAGGAATTTGGTTATTGAAGGCTGTGATTTTTCCTGTCCATTCTGCAATTCTGTGGAAGAGTCTGTATCACACACTCTCTTTTGGCGTACAAAGGTGGAACTGTGGAAGGTATATGGAAGACTTATTATTCGTGCTGGCTTCTGCTCGTGGTGTGTTTGCACTTTGCATGTTTCAAATGGGGTGTGGTTGGACTTCTGAAGTTTGGTAGTGAAAAACATGCATCGTGGTTGGAGGAAACAATTATGTTGCAACACTTATTTGGGATATTGGACAGGTTGTTGATAACTAATATTTTTTTGGGTATTGATTAAAAAATTAAAAGTGAAAAGTATTTATTATGTAAATTATATGAGAATATAAAAAAGATATAAACATCATAATTTTTTATCATTCAATAAAAATATTTTTACTTTAAATTTTCTAACTAATGTTGTTGAAATACTATTTAATATTAGATGCTGAATATTGTAGGAAATTTTGATGGCAATGTAATTTATTATAGTGCAGGGGTATTGGACGGATCAGGCTCAATTGGTGATTGTGTTTTATTTATGTCTCTGCGCTGACATTAATAACTTATAACCATGGGATTGAGTCTGGGATATGGTAACAGTTTTGGATATCGTTGGTTACCATTCTATTTGGTTTTAAAAGTTATTGTTACCACTTGTACCGTTTTAATATATCATTAGCTTTTGTTGAAAAAAAGAAAAAAACAAACTTGAAAGTCATATTTTATTTTGCAGGCCAGGCGAAGACTTCTTTCTTTCTTTTTTTAAAGACTTGTCTTTTAGTACCACCATTAGAGCTGGTCACTTCGAAACACAATATCATTTTTTCACGGATTCAAGATGAATACACTTTCTCTATTTTCATGAAAAAATATATATAATAAGAGTGTAACATTTTTTTTGTGCAAAAATTATCATTATTGAAAACAAATTAAAATACTGATTCGTTATTTAGTTTAGTGATAGGCTAATTCGTTGACCTAACAAAATTTTTCAAAGTTGTCCTAATTAAGGGGTTAAAAATTTAAAATCACTTATTTCTTTATATATATATATATAATTGCTTAAAAATAAATTCTAATATTTTTTTTCTTTTTAAATATAACATTTGTTTCCTCAGTTGTTGTTTTTTCTAATGATATGTTACTTTTAATGGAGAGACTAAAATTAAGACATACAGTAGAATGTATTTGATTTTCTATTAAAAAAGAGCTAAAATAATTGAAAGTTAGTCTAAATTCTAAACGAAAACCAAAACACACTAATAAAGATTTGATTCCGTATCAAGGTTTCTTTCATATACTTTGAGCATGGTTCCCAGCTCCAAAGTCAAACATAATGTTACTTCCAAGAAAATCATTGTAGCTAGATATTGACTTGACACACATATTACTAATTATTAATTATGTTATAGTACAATTTCGATAGTATGGTTTCATCCCAACTTTTTATATTTGTAAAAAATTGTGGACAAATACAACTAATACAATCAGAAACAATTATTACATTTATAACCATGATACAATTGCGATCATAAAACCTTCAAAGTCTTGACATTGTAGCACCTTCAATATTACTTTTAGAAGTGCCATAATAAATGGCATCCAACACAGCAACTTCACTTAATAACATTCTAAAAAATAATGAATTGTAATACAATTTTGACCAGCAGAAGATCACATCATTATTACGGAAAACCTACGTTTCACTTTGAAAGCATTTAGTTGACACTTCTACAATTGACTCTGATCTCTCCAGCATTCCCAATAAGAGGCTTCATGTTACCCATCTTGATCATGGAAGCCCTAAAATCTCTAGCAAAAGCAAAAGGGTTCCTGCTGTAGAGCTTCACCAAAGTGTCACTCTCACCACCATCTCCTTTGAAGAGCTCTTGATCAGAATGAAGAAGACCCTTTTTACTCAGCAAAGAGGTATAGTACGAAGTGTCAACTCTTGAGGGAGAGAAACGATCCAACGGAGCAACATTGCTGTCTCCACCACTTCTAGGGCACGTGCCCTGCAGAGAAGATGCAAAGTTGGGGTCTATGTTGGTGTCATTGTAGATCCTGTTCCTAAAGGTGGCGCATTGCGCGAATCCAATGGTGTGTGCACCAGAGAGAGCCACGAGATCTTTGAGGTCTAAGCCGTGAGACTGAAAACTTGAAAGTAGCTGAGAGAGACTGAAAAATGGGGGTGGAAGATTTGAGTTTGCAGCATCTTTGCTAGCAGTTCTTGAATCCCTTCTGCCTAGTAACACTTTGTACCAGTAGAGTGAGCCTCCCAACTGATATCAGAAAACCACACTCATTACTTTCTGAAGGAGGATTTATTTTTTTCATGAATAATATTTATACAGTTAATTTCTTCTACTTGATTTTATTTTATTTTTCTCTGTATTTCTTTTTTTATCATTATATCACATTCATTGCCAATTATAAAAATATTATTATACATTCACTTTTCAACTCTTTCATTTCATTTTTATATTATTTTTTTCTTCATTTATCCTCGCAACATTTATTATATTTCTCTCACTTTATTTTTGCTCATGTCTTTTTCTTCTTTTCATTCACACACCCCATTTTTAGAGTGCATTTTTAGTATTTTCCTTTACTATATTTTTTATTCTCTGTTTCTCTCTTTCTTTCACCTAAAAAGTGTAATGTATATCTATCATTTTTCCTTATTTACTCCACTTCTTTTTCTTAAACACCTATCTTATATATATATATATATATATATATATATATATATATATATATATATATATGCTAAAGAGAGTGAAACACAATTTTTTCGTGAAGTGTGAGAATAAAATCAAGATTAGTATGACACTTACTATGGACACAGAATCACGAGCGGCTACAGCTAAGATATCTGCACATGATACCACAGGACGTTTGCAAGCTCTGTCAACCGCTGCTTTAATTTCATCAACCACCTCCAAACCTCTTATTGAGTTAATATTTGGAAGGGCAGTCTTCTCCCCAGTGAAGTTGGGGGTGTCATCCAGCAGAATTGATCCATCACAGCCCTATAATTTGCAGCCATACACATTAATTGTTTTCAGGTCATAATAATATATATTATAATATGGCTGCATGCATTAAACTTTTAATTTTTTTTATGAATGGTTGCATCCATTAGAAAGTTCACTAAACTTTTGCTATATATGGGTTCTGACTTGGACTACCTTTTCCCCGTTTATCATTTTGCCGCGTACTAAGTTTAAACTATAAGTTCATGTTTACAATGAAAAATAACTGTAAATGAAATCAATTAAGGTTATTGCATTAGCAACATCTAGAAAACAAGGCGGACAAGATTACCATTTGAAGATATATATATATATATATATATATATATATATATATATATTTTCTAAAATTATATTTAGGGGATTGTTTGGAATATATTCTTTAACACATTAATCCTTTAAATGCATTCTTTTTAATAAGTTAAAATTTATTAAAAATTATAAAAATAATCAAGATAAAAAAAATCATTAAATATGATGTCGTATCCACAACTTTTTTTCACATTCAATAAATTTTATGCAATAAAAGAATGGAAAGTGTGTTGCTAACATTTTTCTAATATATATATTTATTTTACATCACTTTGATTTACACTACTTTATACATTTTGTAAAGAGGATCACTAAATGTAGTAGGAAAGATTACTGCATGCATGAATATATTGGTTAGGAAAAATTCACATGACTGCATGCATGTCATGGATATGTAACTCACATTGACAAAACAGTCATGGAAGTGCAAACGAAGCAAAGATGCTCCAATGCGCCGTTCACGGAATATTGCTCGTTGAACAACTGACTTAATGATAGGCAGTGCCTGAGGGCAAACATTGTTGTAAAATTCAGGAGTGAGTTGTGCATGTGAAGAGATTGTGAGAAGTGCGGCTATGGCAAGCACAAGATATCGGAGATGATGAGAAGCCATTTCTTGTTTTACTAGGTTCGGTGGATCTTAACAAGCAAAGATTGATGTGTGAGTTTATCTTGGTTGGGGAGGATTTATATAGACTCGAAGTAGCAACTAGCTAACCTAGCTTACTTGTTTGAGTTATCTACATAGTAATATATTGTATCGTTGTGTTCCAACTTGGTTTTGCTAAATAACAAATTGACGCAAACCGCGTACGAGAAATGTTCAAATATGCCCCCACAGACCATACATTTGCATGCACTGCATGCAATTATCCGTGCATATTGCATGCCAGCTTAAAAAGGGAAAAAGTCGTAGGTTTGGCCAAAACAAAATAGTGAATAAATTTGTAAGAATCTTGTGCTTAGAACTGGACTAATCTTTTCGGGGTATATAAAAATATAAAGGATGTTAAGACCGAAGTTTTGAAACACGGATTTATTACGAAACAAAACGAAAAATGGTAGCCATATATAATTAGGAAAAAGATAAAGAAATAAAAGAAAAATGAAAATGTTTGATAAAATTACTGTGTATAATGGGTCAATGAGACAAATTGCATTGTATCCAAAAGTCAATACCAACTTTTCTTGAGAAAACTGAATATAATAAGTTCGTATTTGATAAATTGTAACCAAGTACAGTTGAAAACATTGGAACGAAAAACTCGTCCTATATTCTGCAATGTTAAAATAATTAAGAGTAAATCGTATCTTGTACTTTCTTTTTGTGCAGTACTACTAATTTAAAGAGGTGCAGCTAGCCGTGCAGCACTAATAATGTTTCATTAGAGTCAGCCTAACTAGTAATAAAGTGTTTTAATAATTTATATGAGATCATAATTTAAATCTCATTACTGTCATTATACAAAAAAAAAACTAATATATAAAAGAATATATTAAGTAATTGTATTCATAAATTCATAATTATTTTTCTTTAACTTAGTTTTTACCTCAAATCAAACTGACCCCTCGCGGATTCATAATTATTTTTCAATTATATAATGATTTCTTAAAATGTCAACTACGTGTACATATTTATATAAATACATCGACCTTTAATTAATGATAGTTTCTAAGCAACCACCATTTAATTTGTGTAGGTGGACAGTGACTAAATATATAAATATTTATTTTATTTCAATTCAACTCATTCTTAAATCAAAATAAAATAGTTTTTAATCTCAATTTCTGTAGGAAATTCCATCAAAACTTGCATCTCCCGTCAAAAATTCCGTCATAGCAGTCTGCTAAATCATGCTTTGTACGTTACTCTGGAGTGAGTCATACAAGTAACCAAGGAAAAGAAAATCAGAAATTAATTTCAAATAGGCTGAAGGAGGTTGAGGAGAGAAGCAACCATGATGGTTATGGCTAGGCTAACAATAATTGAGATATGACCAAAAATATTGGGTAGGTATTGTTAATTTAATTAATAATTAAATACCGAGAGTGTGTGGCATGCATCATGATCTCCGTTTCACTATTCTCCATCAATTAAGTCTGATAGTATATTCCAAATGACTTTTCAACGAAAATAATCCAAATTACTATGGGACCAGACCAATTCCAAATAATTAATAGAGCTTATTCTCTTTGTGTATTTTTTTCACCTTGACCAGATGCAATAATGCTTTAATTAAAAATGTTTCATATATAAACGTTACGCGCTCAGCATTACAGACAGATAATTTTCCCTTATTTTAAGTTGCAGGCCAACATACCCTGCAAAAAATGACGAGTAAATATTTTTTAACTTTGAATGTATGCCCTAAAATTAAGGACATGAATGGAGCCATATATAACGGAGAGATCGGGGGAAGGAGAAAGCGCTAGCTAGAGAGGAAGACCTAATCAATTGGAGTCTGTACGTGCTTGTAAATTGCATATGATACGAAAAGATTTTAAGTCTATTATAAGGAGAGAAACAAGTTTCTAAACTTATTTGTAACTAATTCATAGTTAAGTAGTTTAGAATTATTTATTAATTTTTTGGCAAACATGCCTTTGAACTGACTAGAAAAAAAATTATAAATTTAACTGAGAATTAGACTCATTATTATCTATATATTTCAAATGATTCTTTTTTAATTATTTTTAATTTCACTTTATTTTCCATTTCCTTCTTTCACTTTCTTTTCTTTTATCTTATTTTCTTTTGTTTTATTTTTCCTTTTTCTTCCCCTCTTCTTTCCTTTTCTTGTTTGTTTTTTTTTCAATTTTCTCATATTTATTATTGGGTTCATCTACCATCGATCCCAATTAACTAAGATTAAAGGTGTTGTTGATATTAATATTGATTGATTCAATTCTTTTAAAAAATTCACCTTTGGAAATAAACTATTAAATCTCAGTCGTTAATCAGAAAATCAACTATTAATAATATTATGTGTACTTACACAACAAAATATAAATTTGATGAAATAATCAAATAGGTGTATTTTAATTGGCAACACATTAAATTTGTATGAGAAAAATTGAGTTTGATTCTTGCATCATGACATGGTTTTAGTTACGGATTGCGGAAAGCGCCACTTACAGCAATGGAAGATAAGCCAAAGGAAGATGCCACAATGGTAATGGACAACCAAGTTCGAATGGATTTAGCCTGAAACCTAGAAAAAACTCTCATAATACATAAGTATTTGTCTGAAAATTTAAGTTTCTCCATTTTGTTGCAATTTCGTGTACATATATATGCAATTAGCCTTTAATTATTCTAAATGCATCATTAACTACAATTATGAAGGTAAGACTTTAATTTTTAGTGATGCACATGAAAAGACACGACTTTTTTTACCGAAAGGATTTTTGAAAAAAAATTAATTATCATTTGAGAATAATTTTTAAATAAATTACCAAATGAGGGTAAGTAGCACAAGGTATTACTTCTAATTCAGAAATTATAACACCTGTTACTATTTCTTTTTTTATTTTGTTTTAACTGAAGTCATAAATTTCTTTAGGATTTTAGTGTAATTTTTTTTTTCAATTTACGACTTTTAACTTTTTTATTTTTGTTACAACCTTTATTGGTTAGCATCTAGCGGTGGAGAAAGCAACGGTGAGTGGTGTGCGTGTTAGTGCCCACTTAGGAATTACAAACTTTTTTAAGTGCATATACTTCGTGAAGGATGGGGAGGTGGCACCACCCAAGCCGCCGCTGCCGATGGTTCTTTCGTCACAGTCTCCGGCAATTGGAGACTCCACTGTGTCATGGGAAGCCGATCCACTGTGTCATGGAAAGCCGCTCTTGAGATTGCCGCATAGCTGTTACCGTGAGCCACCAGGTACTCATAACTTATTTTTGAAGGATTCCTTTCGTTTAAATTTAATAGTAACATTTGTAAGTATATATTGTATTGTATGATACTATTTGGATACAAGGTTAGAAGTACTTTTGAGAACTTCTCTACTGAAAATAACACTATATTTCCAGTAGAGAAGCTCTCAAAAGCACTTCTTACTTGTATCCAAACAGATCCACTGACTAATGTCTTTAAGGAAGATCTTACGGAATATTAATGATGACAAATTGTGGGATGTATGCCTGGCTTACTGCTATAGCTCAACTGGTTCATCATGGAATGTTTTTTGTTCCAATTGGATACACATTTAATGCTAGAATTTTCGAGATGGAGGGACTAAAAAGTGGTAGTCCATATGGTTCAGTGGTTCAGGAACTTATTCTGGTGATGGTTCAAGACAACCAACTAAGCTTGAGCTGGAGCAAGCATTCCACCAAGGCAAGTACATCGCCAACATCACAAAGAAGCTCAAGGAAGCTGCATAATGTTGATTCAATATTCTTGAAAACCATTAATTATATTTTAGTCCAAGAATGTGTTTTGAGTTCTGTTTTTTAGGTCTTTTTATAGTCTTTTTATAGTCTTTTTATTTTTCAAAGGAAATGTTTTGTGTTGAGTCTATTTTTTGTTACACGGTGCAGTGGTTATTGAAATTTGTTGAATAAAGGAAGTTTGTCATGTCCTTTACCCTTAAAAAATGCTTATTCTCTTGTGTTAGATATTCACATTAAAGATCAACAGATATTTTGCATGGTCGGGTTTGCGGGTTGAACCGGATCCATGGCCACCTCTAGCATTTTGCATCAATCCAATTTCAGGTAGAGATCTAAAATTCAAACATTAATCAATTTAAAAACTGTCGTGTACACCATTATTTTTTTCACTTTTTTTTTTCTTTTCTATTATAATAACTCAATTTGATCCCAATTCAACTGTTATTGTTGTAACGTAGCAATGATCACATACTGTCGGCAACAGTCTTCATCTGAAGATTTAGAGCACTAACACAAAGCATGAAAGCTATCAGCTATAAGAGTAAAATTACAACAGATTCAAATGATCTTCAAAAGTAACTAACTTTGAATTTCCCTAAGATGGTTAATTAACTAATAGTTTGAAAAAAAAAACCAGACTTTTCCTCTTCAACAGCAACTATTTTGTACTTCCCAGATTGCTGTTGCTGCGTCAAAAAAAGACAAATTTAGCTAAACCATATGAATCTAATCCACCGTTAAACTTGTTCACAAAATACCAATGTATCAAACCAAAAAACAAATTGACATCAATACTTTGCACTTTTGATTTAGTTTTATTTGAAAGTCAATCATTACGCCTCTATTTGATTCTGCATTTAAACCTTTACTGAATATGAGAAATTATAGAGTAGCTTTTCCTTTTTTTGATCAGTGAGTATCTATTACTTAAAAGCAATATGTTTGCACATTCTAAAAACTCAATTATCTAAAAACAAAACTTGGTTACTTTTGCAAACTCAGAGTTTAACCTAAACTTAAATTTTAGAAACATTAATCAAAACATGCACTATAAAATTCATATTGAAGTTATTTGAATGCTATCTTAAGCTTATAGGACACACAAATATGACTAGACAGAGGGAAAACTGAACAAAACCCAATTCCAAATCCAAATGTTGGTCCAATACCAATTAGGAAGATTCAATTCCCTGCACACAAATTATAACAAAACAACAGCAACCAAGTACCAAAAACACAACCAGTATAGAAATTATGCAGAAAATTGAAACGCAAGTCCAGCGATAAAAAGCAAACAGCATTTGGTTGCTGCTGTTTGGTTTATTCAGGTTTTTTGGATTCTTCCTAATTGATTAGGACCAACACCAAAACCAAAAAATTGAGGGAAAAGAGACATTACCTTTTCCCAAACAATTGATCAAGAATTTTGATTTTGGGGAAGTATCTTGGTCATCCAATAATAAGGATTTTCATTTTTTCAAATGAAAGATTTGAATACCTATTGATTCTAATAATTGATTAGTGGATTATTCGAACCTTTCAATTCATAGATGTGGATCTCAGACTTATAAATGGGAATACCCCCAAAACTCACAAAGAAAAAAGAAGGAAGCGAGTTAGACAAAAAGAGATGACTGTTGTTTTTTGGAGAAGCCAGCAACAATTGAACCACCCTTCTTCCCTTCCCTGTACTCAATCCAAGTTCCTCCTTCCCTGTACTAGTATTAAATTTAAACTTCAAAAAGAAATTATATGAGTACCTGATAGCTCACGGGAACGGGGATGCGGCAATCGCAGGAGTGGCTTCCCATGTTGAAGTCGAATCTCCAAGTGCCAACACTGTGACAAAAGCGCCATTGGTGGCGGAGGCTTTGGGCGGCACCACCGCCCCGTCCTTCCCGAAGTATATGCGCTTAAAAAAAATTGTAATTCCTAAGTGGGCACCAACATGCACACCACTCACTGTCGCTTTCTCCATCGCTGGATGCTAACCAACAAAGGTCGTAACAAAAAAAAAGTTAGAAGTCGTAAATATATTTACCACTTCAATATAATCGATAAAAAATTTGAAATATGTTATAACTTTGAAGTTGTAAATAAAAAAAAATACACTAAATTTGTAAAGAAATTTACGTCTTCAATTAAAAAAACAGAAGTAGTAACATGTGTTACGACTTAAAAATTATCACTCAATAGTAATTAATTTAAAAAAAAACACTCTTTTGGTAATAAAGCCAAAAATACACCAATGCTATGAGTTACTATAATAAATAAAAGAAAAAATGAAAATGAAAGAAATATAACTTTATTTAATTCTAAAAGAAAGAAAGTCAACAACAACATCCTCCAACTCATGAGTTTTCAATAATAATTATGGTTTAATTTTCCCATCACATCACCCTTAAGAAGGATTAGTCAAGTAGTCGGCACAAATAATAATTATAAGGATATTTTAAGGTCTTATCAAAAAGAATCAAAGATCATGGGGATTAGAAAATAATTAAAATTTATTCATGTTTATTTTAAGTCATAAACTAAATATTTGTCATACCGTGGGCTCAAGATTTGATGTTTGTAAAAAGATACCTTAAAATTCTGTTGGATAATAAACAAATCTAATTACTTTGTCTACTTACTTAATTTACTCATGTTTACTTTAGAGAAGTCTAACCTTATTTTTGACGTTGGTAGCTAAAATTTTAATTACAAAAATTATAAATTCCTGCGGTGATTCCCTTGGTCCATGCATTCAAAAAGTACAAATTGTTGCACAGCCAGTCTAATTAACATGTGATCTTTATTCTTTAGCTGATTTCTTTTTGAAACTTTTGGTTCAACATTATTTGAACCTAACACATTAATATTTTAGTAAAAGAAAATATAAAATAACAATCACAGACAGTTAAAAAATATTACATGGCAAGCATGGCTTGATTCACTGGACATATAATAATAATACTCTTAATCTATTAATCTTTTTCAATCTTTATTGTGGTCCACATCCCAGTAAGATGCAACAACATTAATTAATTAACTCTTCTGCAGTTGCGTCTGATCTCTCCTTTGTTCCCTGTGATAGGCTTCATGTTACCCATCTTGATCATAGAAGCCTTGAAATCTCTAGCAAATGCAAAAGGGTTCCTGCTATAAAGCTCCACCAACTTGTCACTTTCACTGCCATTTCCCTTGTAGAGTTCTTGATCCGAATGAAGGAGACCCTTTTTGCACAGCAATTCCTTGAAGTATGAAGTGTCAACCATTGCAGGAGTTGGATCCAACGGTGCCAAGTTGTTGTCACCGCCAACTCTAGGGCATGTTTTGCGCAAAGAGGCTGCAAAAGTAGGGTTTATGTTGGTGTCGTTATAGATGCGGTCCCTGAAGGTAGTGCACCTTGCAAACCCTATGGTGTGGCCACCAGAGAGTGCCACAAGGTCTTTGAGGTCTAATCCGTGAGAGTTGAAGTTGGAGAGAAGCTGTGAGAAGCTGAAAAATGGAGGAGGGAGATTGGCGTTTGCAGCATCCTTGCTTGCAGTTCTCGCGTCTCTTCTGCCTAGTAATACGCGGTACCATAGGTGTGGACCCCCTAACTGTTGTTAACGGGAAGACAATGTGCTACGTTTAGGGTTCCCTTTAAGAAATTAATAAACTAACCAAAAATGGTTTTTACATGTACACTCCAAATGTTACTCAATGACGAGTGACTGAGAGAAAAAATATAGATATAATAAATAATATGATATGATAAAAAAAAAAAAGAGTTTGAGGTGTCTGAAAAATGAAATGTTTAAAAAATATTACTCTAAACTAAACCCTGGTTTTACTAGTAATATTTCGTAGATACAATACTAATTACATATATGAAAAAAATTAATGATAATTATAATAAGTAAAATATGATATAAAGACAAAGAGGTGTCAAATTCCTATTTGTAACACCAGAATATTTGTAATAAATTCTTGATTCTTTGACACTCAAACAATAAATATGTTTCATTAATATTTTTTATTTCTCTTTGTTCCTCCTTTTTATCACATCATATTAATTATTTTCTATCATTTTTTTCTTAAAAAGTCTTTAGGTGTTTATACTGAGCAATTATTACAAAGTTATGAATTTATGATTCCAATCAATCTATCCCTTATATGTAGTTGAGTTTTTTAATTTAAGAAATAGAATAATAACACTCAATTATGTGTCCTAATAATTTCTGTCATGTAACAATTTCTCGTCTACAGACTTTGAGTGTCCAAAGATAATTTTTATTCCATGAATCTTTTTGTGTAACCGAGATTATTTTAATTAAATTTATTTTTTAATTTAAGAAGTCGATAATAATAACAATAATATAAATAACTTAATTAAAGACTTTGTCCCAACAAATAAATTAAGCATTCCTAGCTGGAACGAAAAGTTTGGTTAATTATAATCAATACTTACTATGGCCACAGAATCACGAGCAGCTGTAGCTAAGATATCTGCACATGATACCACAGGGCGTTTGCAAGCTTTGTCAACCGCTTCCTTAATCTCATCAACCACTTCAAAACCTCTTATTGAATTCAGATTGGGTAGGGCTGTTTTCTCGCCAGTGAAGTTGCGCGTGTCATCCAGCAGAACTGATCCATCACAACCCTGTAAATTTTTATAAAAAAAAATTATGATGTTATCTACTAGAAAATGACATGCATGTTCGTGTGTCTGTTGATGCATGTTTCCGTTAATTCTTAATTGATGGTGTTTAGATTTTTTTTTTTTTTTTATGTGGACATGATTGGCTGGGCTGCTACCTACTTCCAGCCTCCTGCATGTTCATCACTTTGCAACATGTAATAAGGTTGAGAATAATTCAGGTTAAAACCGTAATATTGATCAGTGGAAATTGAAATTTAATTTAATTATAATTTATAAGTAATCATACGTAAACAACCATTCATTACAAATATTTCAATAACACTTTTTACTTTCACTTCATATCACCTATCTCCATTATATATCTAATTATCTACGCTTTTTTTCTAATTTCTATTTTTTGTTTCTATTTTCCTTTAATTAATTTGAAGCTGCAGTGAAATTGAACTGGCTTCAATTTTGTTACTCGAAACCTTATTAATTTAGATATAATTATGAAAGAAAAAAATGGGACAAATAGAAAGTCAAAACAATTAAATACGTCAAGTTTTAAGATTTTGATTAGGTCTTTTGGATTAAATAGGTTAATTTATTTAAACATTACTAGAACAATATTTATAGTGTATATATATATATTTGTAATATTTAAAGTAATATTCATATAATAAATATTCATTTCGTAAACTTAATCAGCCTATTTTAAGAACCTAGTGTAATAATGTAAGCTTAATTTCAAGTCAAATCAAATTACAATAAAAGGGTATGAATTTATCTCGAATTATATTGACAATAATTTGATGTTAAAATGTGGATGATAATATATTAATGGTATTTTTTTTAGAGTTAAAATATTTTTCTTAAAAATTAAGATGTGCTTAACTTCAAAAGACCGAATATTGTAATACATAATAAATTTTAATATAATAAATATAATTTTCATCCTTAAACAAGTCTTTCACTGCAAAACAAATGAGTTAGCAAATGATTCCCAAACATGCTATCAGTTCATAGCATTTTGAGGCAATTCTTTTATGAATTGAATTTTCATATACTATGGGAAAATTTTTATACTATTTGTGATTTTCAAAATGATAAAAAAATATTTTTAATTATATATCAATCCATAATTAGATAACAATATCTAAATTTTCACACGTTAAGTATATTCTAATTCAATTTATCGTTATTTTATTACAAGCCACAAGTTTTGGAAGTTTCGAAATCAAACCAAAATAATCGTGGTATGAAGTTGTTTAACATACAGGATTGGTTATTTGATTTGTTATAAAATTGCACTTTGACTGTAAAAATGGAAGGAAGGGATTTTAGCCTTTTTAACATCTCCAATGGTGCAACTATGAATCTATGATGGAGTTGCTTAGCCACTTCTAGTATACTCGACAGTGTGACATGAGACTTAAGAATTTCAATAAAAAAAAAAAAATCTCCAATAGCACAGTTTTTTATTTTTTGACAGAACCAACAGCACATTTCCTAAGAACTATAAGTCATAATATAATTGTTTCACGTTCTTAAGATCAGAACAGTTGTTTATATAAGCAACAATTCTCATATAAGAATTGTCACTCCAATAATGAAATTGTATAAGAATTAGTTCTTTAAGTTTAAGAAACCCGTAAAAAAAATCATTTAGAGATATTATCATATATCAACCTCAATAGTGACCTAGAGGCAAAAGCTACAACATAATGTGGTTTTGGCTAGTAAAACTGAAAGACTTTTATTGATTAAGCCATAAATATAAATTGATATAGCTAGGAAGCTTTAATTAGCTATGTATATAGTAATTAGTAACAAGTTTTCAGCTTTGATTTAACAAAGTAATATAGGAAACTAGACCACAATATTAGTACTAAGTTGTGTCTAAATTTATGGTATGAAAACATGAAAAAATCACTGTCAATATGTGTGTATAAAAGAACAGTAGCATATGCATATGTACCATTTCACACACAAATAACTTACATTAACAAAGCAGTCATGGAAATGCAAACGCAGCAAGGAGGCTCCAATGCGTCGTTGACGAATAATTGCTCGGTGAACGACAGACCTTATCATTGGCAATGCCTGGGGACAAACTTTCTTATAAAAATTAGGAGTAAGCTGTGCATTGGAAGGGATCATAAATGTTGCCAATGTTGCCAGAACAAGCACAAGCAGAGTTTGGATATTAGAAGCCATTGTGTTGTGCTGGCTATTACCCTTTGTGTAAGTTATTATTGCCTTGGCTAGGGATATGATTTATATAGAAAGGAAGTAGCCGTAAGCCATCGAGCAAAATTAATTGATTAATGACTTTACTTGCTTAAACTATTTACATTATAATATTTTAGTTCATTGTACATAATACAACTGGATTGGGGTCCATAACATTGCCACACGTCGGCTAGAAACTAAAGTCAAGAGATTTTATATATATGTTCATATAAATGCATAGTGAATTAGTAATATTGTATAGATATATATAGAGAGAGAGAGAGAGGAGGACTTACATTATATATTTAAGCCCTAAATAAGATACTAATTGATCACTTTCACAACTTTTGGAGCACTATTTCTTTTACTAACTTTTTGTTATTTTCCCTAACTTTTATTCAATCATATAAATGCTAAGCATAAAAATGATTAACGTTTCCTTATTACAACCTAGCTATAATACAGTAGGAGCATCCGATATCCTGAAGTTTTATATAAGAATTCAATGCAGAACATTTTTATTTAGCAGTGTGCTGGCAACAATGACCCAGACCGGTTTTTTCTTGTTAATGTTTAGTAATTTTATGTGCACTATATTAAGATGCAAGCATGTTGAGGGCATGATTCATTGACTAACACCTAAATAATATTTAAAATTAATATGATATATGTGCTGATAAATATATAACACAATAGGTAAACACGCCATTTCCAATCAATAAAGCTTAAAACATTCGACTGCAAGTTGCAGCATATTAAGTAAATAGTTAAATTAGATATGTAGATCTCAGTTATTTCTGTTCCATGCTTTTTTTCGTTTTCCTTTCTTAATCATTCGGTTGCTTGGTACTTTCCTTTTGCGTCTACACATTTAATTTATACGAATATTTTAAAGACTTATTCAGCGTGTAACTCTTGAACTCCTTCCCACCCTGAATTTTTTGCGGGATGTTGGAGTGTATATAGACAGCTGCACATATAATCAAACAACCATTATTTTCGGTTAAGTAATATTTTTTTCTTCTTTGCATATTTTTATTCGACTTTATAAAATAATAAAATTAAATATTTATTTCAGCAGTCACTCCCTCAATTTATTTTCCAAACAAATAAGATAGGTGTAACATAATTAATTGTTAATTTTGATTCATAAATAACATTTATTTTATGAACAATAGTTTTTTTTATTAAAGGAGAACAAGAAATACTTTAATTCTTATACACGTTTACATGTTTAATCTCCTTACCCATTCATTATAGATTAAATTGTAAATTTTGTCTCTTTTTAATTTCTGATCCATAATTTGGATTTTCTATATTTTTTCACGTGATTTTGGTCTTTGTATCATAAAATCTGTAATTTTGATCAAATTCCAAATTTTGTAAATTTTATTTTTATATTTTAATTGATTAAGCATTTGTTATAATACTTTAAGTAAATATGTTATGTCATTGTACTAAAAAAAACATATGCAACATTAAGAATTGAACTAAAGTTGCAGAAAAAATATAAGAACCAAAATTAAGGATTAGGAATTAAATGAAACGCAAAATTAAGGATCAAGAATTAAAATAAAATCAAAATTATATTTTAGTCATTCATTATTCCTATCTTTGTTAAGAAGGATTGTCTCGCAAAAAAAAAAAACAGAGTATTATTAAAAATATAAATTAATCAAGACTCTTGGAAAAATTCCATGATGAAGTGAATTCATGATAAACATATATGCATATCAGTTTATATCAATATACCTTTTACAATTAAATTTCAAGCTTGCTCGTAAAATTTTACAATGTCACGAATTTTGTCCTTTTTTTCAAAATTTCCCTCCAGTTTATAAAATACAAAAAAATCCTCATATGAAAAAACTACAATTAATGAATAAAATTCACAAAATTATCTTAATTGTAATGGTTTAATTGAAAAAGCACTACGAATGTTATAATTGTGGCAATTTTTTAATGTGGGGCAAAATTTGTAATGTTTTATAAATTAGGGGACAAATTTTGAAAATAAAATGAGGATAAAATTTGCGACCAATTATAAAACTTTGGAGAAAAAATGAAATTAAGCTTAAATTTTAACAAGAGTTTACCTCAGTTTTTGCAATTTGTGCACCGATTCTACCATATGTAAACAAATGTTAGAGGTGTGGGAATTGAACTTGAATAATGTGATTAAAAAAAATATCTAATAAAGTTGGAGTCCAGAAAAGAAATATTGCAAAACTTAGCCATTAGGAATCATATTTTTCCATTATAGACATTGATAAAGGAATCTTAATTTGGTATGACCTATTATTTTATTGCTCTACCTATAACTGCATCGAGTTCATGGTAATCATGAGCTCTGCCTCGCGGTCAACGGGAGTATGCTTTTGACCCAATTATAGCATACAACTTGATGTTACCCAAAAGATTGTCAACGGTATTATTAAATGGAAGCTTATTAGTCTGTCCAAAATCTACCTTCTCATTAAAGCTGATGCAATACATTTGATGCTTTCAACATAATCCTGTGAAATACTAAGATCTTATCTAGTACATATAATTTTTTCTGCAATTTCAAGCAAACAAAAAATTGTCTGATGTCAGTTAATTCTTGGTATGACCCAGGTGGATTCAGCCATTCAGGTGACAGTTAACCATACATATATTATTTAAATCGACATAGCATGAATCGGCATAGCTAATCTTACGAAAAGTTGGTGGGCAAGCAATTGGCTCCACTCACATCTTATCATTGCATTCTATAGCTAATAAATAAGAAACAAGGCCACAAGTTTAATTGGGAAATAAAATTAGGTTACACACACGGACGGTTCATGAATCAATATTTAAAGGGGGCCGTGGCAGCAAAAAAAATTAATAGTAAATACTATCAAATAAAGATTTATAGTAAAACAAAAAATTTAAATACATCATGTTTCTTAAAAGAAGAGTTGTTAAATTTTAGAGAGAGAAATGATAAACATGTACATGCTAACTTCTATTGCAACTGTAATTATTGCTAGTTGCAATGGATCAATCATTTCATTTTTTTTTTTAGTGGCACAAAATTTTCGCGTCGACGGTCAACTAGTTTTATCTAAAGTTTTAAGACTCAGATCGATTCAGTCGGTCCGATCGACCGAATCGTGATCTGATGACTGGATCGGATTGGATCTTACGTTTAATTGGGTATGTTTTTAACTCGGAGTGATTCGATCAGGTTTGCAATCAACCTGAACTCAGTCACTTATCCTCTCTTTTTTCTGGTTATAGTTTTTTTAAACTTGTTTTTTTTTTTTACAGTTTATTTGTGTTTCATAAGACTTGTGAATTTTAATGCGAAGGAGAAAGATTTTTGGAACATGGGTGACTATTTTTGTGATGGTTGTAGGTTTCATAAAAAGAGAAAATTATTTTGTTGTGCTTTTGTTGGTTGTTATTATTGTGAACTAGTTGAGTGTTGTTTTGCTCCGTGGGGAGAAGTTTTGCTTGTGAATATATAAGCTGTTAGCTGATGTTTTGGTTTATTTAATATGTTGTGAGCAAGATAATTATCATTGTTGAACTAGATGTTGTACAAAAAAAATGTGAGCTAATTGGAGAATATGTCCCAGTACCAAAATATTGGACATATTCTCCAATTAGCTCACATTTTTTTTGTACAAAATCTAGTTCAACAATGATATTATATCGGATAGTAGTGAATACAATTAGATATTATATTAGATATTAAGTAGTAAGAGTATATATTGAACTTGAACTTATTTAGCTATTTATTTGTGTTTGTGATCTTTGTTATTTATTTATTTGAATTTGGGCAATGATGTTTTTTTAACATTTTGGTATCTAATTATTTATGTTATGAAATTATATTAATTTGTGATGTTATTTTAAATATTTTAAGACAAGTATAAAAAAAAATTATTACAGACCGGATCATACGGGTTAACTACTGACTCACCAGTTCGACTACTAATCTATTAACCCAATATCATGACCAAATCAATTATCAGACTGATTTTTAAAACTATGATTTTAGCAAGAGAAACACATAGATAGCCATAGATTATAAAATAAAGAAATCTAATGGTGGAAAATACATTTCCCATGATGGGGAACTGTTAAGGTCTTACACCTAGCAATGCCTTCATGTGAATCCCATAAATGTTTATAATTGGCTTTGCCAAGAAGTTTTGTTGTTGTTAGAAAACACAATTAAGTATGAAAAGTGTTTTCATTATAGAGTGAGAGAGAAAGTGTTGGAATTTGAACGAGTAAGAGAGGAGACAAGATCAATTTGGACTAACTAACTAATATCCACGGCCGCACGCTTGACTATTAGAATTTAGAAAAATCCGTTGGTAATAGCTAATTAGCTATATTGTTTTAATTTGCAATACTATATATGTCAACTCTTAGAATACATCTAAGTAATTGACGGAAGAAAATTTTAGATCTATCCCCTCTGATATGGATCAAAAGCAATTTTAGAAAGATCAAATATCCATTCCCAAATAATACCCTTGGTAAAATCCTAGCCGACAGCTAACCCTTTATAATTAATTAGCCTTCATAAAACATTGGGCCAAGGCTAGTTGTTGGGCTTATCTTAATAAATTAATGGGCTTTGGTCTCATAAATAAGTATAAAGAGAAAACGTCCAAGGCAATTTTTATTTCCACTTCTCCTCCTTCTTGTTAATACACTCCTCTTTCAAATTTGATCATCCAAAATACCCTGTTATCGGAAAGTAGATTCTGGACATTATTACTCCTCCCTTTCCTGGAATCTAACTTCAGCTTTTCGCAATCACCCCCTCGTGAAGTAATATTAATTAGTACTTTGTTATTTATTCATCTTCCTCTCCGATTACAAATCAAATCAAATTACTATTGTAAAAGAAATATCCAACACGTTTCTATTGAAAAATGTCCAAAATACTTCCCAATCAAAATTCTACCCAAAGATAAATACTAATAGTAACACGCAATAATAAATCCCAGCAATTCAATGTCTCGTAGCTCCTCCAACCTCTAAGCACAACTGTACACCCACTGACTTTGAATTTTATCCTGAATTATATCGATTTTCATACCAGCACGCTTATACCCACACTTTGCATACATATCATTCGTTAAAATGCCAATAACGAGTACCAAATCCCAAAGACTTAAACTTTGCAAATCCTCGTGTCATTTATTTACACTTCCAAAGTATGGACAGTACAACATTTGCAATTAACCATTATTAGACTTTGCTCCCCACTATTAGAATCGACATTTGTTACTTCATCATCCCTAACCACGTGCTCAGAAGACCAAATTGCTAATATCTACAAGGTACACTCCACCATATCATGATTCCCCTACACAGAAACACCCAACCATGTTCCCTTATATTCGAAACCACCAAATATAACCTTTATCCAACAGTTTAACATTATTCCTGACACTGACGTGGAGCATAAACAAACCCAGCATGACAAAGGATATGATAATTTTCGAGTACTATTTAACCACTGCCAAGAGAGAATACACATGTATATTTACAACAATAATTGTAATGATGTTGCAAAGAAATGCTAATTCTAATTAAATCATGCAGTGGGGAGTGTAAATAATTTCGAATAATATGTTTTCTGGTAAGAGGGTATTTTGGGTAAACAAATTTGAAAGGGGAGTGGATTAGCAAAAAGAGAGAGTGGAAATAGCACTTGCCAACGTCCAACGATCTAATTCTAAGGTGTTACGGATGATTGACCCAAAAAAACAAGTGCTAAAGGTTGAATCTTCCGAAATGCAAGGATTCTAACTATTTGACAGTAAAAATTCTTGTATCATGTCAAGTTAAGAATCAATATTTTCAGAAACTTAAGTTGTTAAATTAGAATGGTGATTGTTTTCTTATTCTTGTATCAAGTTATTATTACCGATTCGATTTCTTAATAGCTCAATATGTTGAGCTGACAAAGCTACTAATTTAAAATCTTTGCTTGTTTGTTAAATAACTCATACTTCAGTTTTTCATATATTCAGTTCATGAATTACTTGAGTGTTTATCTTTGTGTATGCGCCTGCATTTAGTTTTTTTTAGCTTCTATACTATAATTTTTTTTGCGTTGTAAATATGCAAAAAATTAAAGACAAAATTGTTGAGCATATTTTGGTTCAATTCAAATGGCTGTGAATTAAATATGATCAGTTGTGCTCAAGTAATTAATAAAAAACATACCTTTTAACCAGCCAAGCAAATAATAATCAAACTTGTTTTTATCAAATGCCTAATTCAATTCATTTCTACTTTCTCGGTACACTTTTTTCTTCTTGCTTCCTTTTCTAAGGATATAATATTGACAGATGGAGACAAATGCCCTTTTTTCTTCTCTTGTTTCCCTTTTTAAGAAATAAAAAATCAAATGAAAGTGATGCTCAATGAGTCTCGATACTTTTTCATATTTTTTGTCTGAATTGATTACACATAAAAATCAAATGAAACTGAAGCTCAATGATTCTCTGTACTTCAATGAAAATATAACTATACTTCACCAGAAAAAGAAGTCTAAAATAACAAAGTGATAGCAACCAGTGGTTGTTTATTTTGCCAACCAATTGGTTCATTGTTTATGTTGTAGTGTTCTACACCTTTCTCTTTCTCATGAGCTAGCGTGCATGACGCATATACGTACAAAATTATGATACATACTTCATTGAATTTTGAGCAAAACAATAGAGTCGAGCCGCAAGCTGATGAAAACCGTATTTGTAGCCACTATTAATTAATAATTTTGCCACATACAATCATGCATAATCTAGCTATACGGAGTTGCTAATGCACGTGAAATTTCTAATTAATTAACCCAATGTTCTGTATATTGGGGTTTTTCAATGCCTTCTATCCACCTAACTAGGTTTTTTTTTTTATTTTATGTTTTTTCTTTCATTTGCATGAGGGTAACAATGTGTGACACTAGCTAGGGTTTAATTTGTTGATTTTTTTATTGACAAATGTTATTTTATAGTTTTATTAGAAATATTAATTAAAAATATTTGAATTCAATGATCTTTCTTCCTTTTCATATATATATATATATATATATATATATATATATATATACTTAGTTTGTTACCTTTGACCCATTCATGCATTATCATTCATGTCTATATATATATAAAAAAAAAAAAAAAAGAACAGTGCACATTGTTTGTCTCCTTGGCAGTAAAACTAAGTCTGTGATCTTATCTTTATCAAGTTTCAATACCTTTCAAATAAAAAATAACATCCTGAAAAACAATTTTGTTATGGATACTCTAAGTAAAGCTTGTCAATGTATGCTAAAAAATATTGGATATAGGACGCATTTTATCTTCTTCTTTAGACTAGAAAAATAAACTAGTGAGCAGAGAAATAGAATTAGGCAACATCCATAGTAATCCAATCATTATCATATGCATAAATTGCATGTTCCTAGACGTTGATTCAACATGACTGATTTTCAGCTATTGGATGAAGATTAAAGGGCTAATAGTAAATACACCAAAATCAATTAATCTAAATCCACCATCTATTCAGTTAGCCTTGTAGTATAGATGGAATTAGAACTCTCCACCCTAAACTCAAACAAAAAAATTAATAAAAATTTTCTTATCCAAAAAAATACTTTTGAAAAAAATATATTTATATTTATTATTTTAGTAGTTTTGGATTCGGAAAAAAAGAATAGTTGCGCACAGTATCTATATTGTGTAAAAGTTGAAATATTATAAACCAAAAGAATTCCCTTTTTCAGGTGAAATAATTATTGAAAAGAGAACAAGCTAGCCAACCAAGATTTTGTCCCTTGTGTTTATTGTAAGTTTCAAGTCAAATATTTCATGTCACATGCCAGAGTTCCTAAATTAAGAAAAAATAAATAAAACGGAAGAACTGAAACAGTAGGCATGGCCTAAAAAAGTCTGTATTATTAATTTGTAGAACTCAACACACACCATCTATTAATTACGTTGGTCCAGTTGGTTATCTAATCACAATTTAAAGTATGGTAGTGTATAGCTATGTTAGTTAGGCACGATATTTAAGTTAATTTTTAGTTTTTATATTAGTTAAAAAAACTTATTTTATTGTTTAGTAAATAAGTTTTTTCTAATAATTTTTAATTTTTTTAAATTTTATTTAAAGTAATATTTTTAAAACGTTAATTTTTATATTTTTATCTAAAAAATATTTATTTAATTTTTTAGTTGCTTTTTTTAAAATAAATCATTAGTTTTTATTTTTTTTATTTTTTATTTACTTCAACAATTAATTTTATCAAAATCTTATAATTTAATAAATTAAATTTTCAATTTTTAACTTTTAATTAACTTTTAATTTTTAATTAATTTTTCAACTAATTTTATTGTACTATGTAATTTCATTCAATCTGATGATACATAAATGAAGACTCAAACCTTTTAACTTTTTAACTAACTCATAATTATATCGACACGAGATTTAATGAGCTTCACCAGAAAAGAACTTGTTTTTCTATCCATCTTTCATCTAATTATATAAAAGACATTTCTTCAATATTGGTTGCACTTCTTTAATGTAAAGATAACTTAATATACTAGTATTGTTGATATATATTGTGGATAGGTTCAAAAAAGGGGATTCATGATTATAGATGCAAGTTAACGATTAAAGACAAAATTCAGAACAAAGGCTGGGCCTGCAGAATTCAAGATGATATGATTGGTTATTTCGCTATTTGACTCCATGATAGAATGGTTGGTTTTAAACCACCAAATATACCATCCATATTCACATGCACCTATAAATATCACTATAATTACCTGAAGTATGCTTCTTTCATATAAATTACTCTCTCTATCCTAAAAATAATAGTCATATTAAATTATTTTATACCAACTAAAAAAACAATAAATACATAAGAAAATTACATAATTTTTACAAAATTAATCTTATATCATCATTAATTCTTTTATAAATTTTATTATTCATCATTAACATTTAAAAAAATATAAATAAATAAATATAATTAATATTACATTGAAAAATTAAAATAACAATTATTTTAATATGATTTTTTTTACACAATAATTATAATAGATCAAAGGAATTAGTTGTTAACATGTTACATCTATGATACAAATGTAACAATTAGAATAGAACAAACATAATATATATTTAACTAAATACATTTTCTTAAAAAAGATTTTAATTAACGGAAAGATCTCACTCCTATATACATATCAATAACATCAACATTAATTTGTATATAGTATTATATATTATTGAAAGATATGTATGTTGTTACATTTCGATTTCTCAAAATAATATCTTAAATTGAAGTTTGAACAGAAATTGAAGCTCGTTGTTGAATTAGTTGAGGATTTGCCTACTTCATTCTAACTCCTTCCAACTTTAGTTTAGAAAAAAAAATCGATCCACTTCCTTTTTTATCCTACAAAGGGTTATCCACCCACTCATTATCGGCAATATTCAACCCTCTCAACTTTAGCATGTTATCACTTATTGTGCTTTTATCTTGTCAAAGATTTATTATATGTGACCACCCTCCAAAACTCAAAACCCCTCTTGTATTTCGTACTCACCTCCTCCTCACAAAGTTCCTCTTGATCTTTTTTCTCTAACTCACTCATCCCTTTTTCAATTTGACTTTGTCTTGTTTCTGTGTTCCCAAAATGCTCCAAGTTCCACACTTTCATAATCAATCCCTTCTTCAACTCCTTCAATTTCTCTAAGTGAATAAGTTCCCCACCCTACAATAGTTAAATCATGTCGTACTTCTTTCACATATTTCACAGATCTTTTATCCAAGAACCAATAATCAGAGACCTTAAAGATTTAGGTCCCCATTCAACAATAAAATTATTTCCTGAAATCTGCTGAAATATTTATATATATATATATATATAGATATAGATATAGATATAGATATCAAGAATTTATAATGTGTTTCTCGATTGGCCACAAATTCAACCACTTTCTAGTTACCAAGACTCAGGCAATTGACTTCTTGCTTTTTCATTCGATCTACACCAAATAAACTTCTTGAAGTCATTAAACTCCGTTCTTTCCCCTACTCCACCATACACCATTACACCCCACCTACACCCACTCTCTCACATGACATTCTAACACAATTGAAATATCCAAGAATTCACCATGTAGCAATAGAACTATTAGTCTTTTTCTCCCGCAAATCCTCCCAAATACTTCTCCTTTGCATCCTCTCACAAGGTGCTTAAATGTTTACTATTGTGACTTCTCTTTCCACACTCCTTCCACTCCCACAAACCTTTCGTTTACAAAATGATTTCTAAGTTGAAAACACATTGTATCCGATATGCACAACAAATCCCTTGAAGCTCCATGTGCCGGTGAAGCTATCCAATGGAAATCCCCATCATCCCACAAAAAACAACAAAAAATATTATCAACCACTTCTTTCTTTGTTTCTTGTAAGCAAAGAAATTGTCTTTCCTCATTCTGTATCAATCTTCTAATAAATTTCTCCTTCACCTTTCCCCCAAGTGCCCTAATGTTGTATGATAGCATCTTCATCATAAAACCTCCTTCCCTTCAAATGTTCTTTTTGAGCTTCTAACAACCCAATTTTGTCGCTCTCTTCCATATGTTTCAAATTCTTCAACATCAGTACTTCTTCCCCATCAAAGATCCCTCCTCAAAGATTGACATACCTCTGCCTTCACCACGCACAACCCCCTCAATTGATATCTCGGCTACATGTCTCTCCCTTCTTTGCATTTACCTAGCTCGACCCAGCAAAGCAAAACGATTTCCCCTTGGCACATAACTTCTTTTCCCCATGTGAATAATTCGATTAACATCAAGACTAAATTGAAATAAATGTTTTACCTACTTGTTCACTATAACAAATTTATCTGGCATATTGGATTTGATTATTTGACAATCAAGTCAAATTTGGTAACTCAAATTTATCAGTAGACCAGGGTCTTGATCGAATTAGAGAATTAAATTTGACACATAGATATATATGTTATCAACTAAAAGCTAAACACTACTAACTTACTAAAACCCTAAGAGGATTGTAATCATAAGTCCTCAATATTATAATTTTTAATCAAACAGAAAAAATATACATTAAGAATTTGAGTCAAATTAATTATATATAATCAAAATAACAAGTATTCTCGAAATAAAAAATCCACTGTCAATAATTAATTATTGTCTTTTGAATACAAGTCTTTGATTTTGCATCATACACGTATGTCTATATGAACTAATTAAGATACATCATACAAATATTAAAATGCTTCTGTATATAATATAGCATTTTTCTATTTCAAGAAAACGAGTTACCGCCGCATTGCTATAAGTGCCCCTTTCTTTTGAATTGTATTGCAAGCACATGCTTGAACTTCATGTAAATATGATGTGGATAGCCAACTAATGTGTTGACATCAGAACAGCGAAGAATACGTATATATCATTAATTGGTTTCGTGTCACTTGCTAGGAACTGTATTTGTAAAACTAATATGGACAATTTTGTACAACAAAGAAAGATTTAAAAAACAGAACGAAAAATATGTAAGGTGATTAATAAAGAGAAATAAAGAAAAAATCATAAGAAAAATGTTAACTAATTCTTTTACTGCATTAATTAAAGAATTAAAAAAATTATTCAAATATACAAAATTATATATGGTGTCCATAGTTTTTTTATGTTTTTTTGTTATTTTTATAATAAATATTTTTTTTATTTCCTTACTTAATAATCTAAGATTATTAGTTAGCAATATCCAAATAATATTATGGTGATGTTTGTTTTACGAACAACTACTTAAAAGTGGAACTTCTTCTCATTCTAGATGCCAGAGGTTTGCGTGGGAGCGAGGTCATAAAGAAGTGGAGTGTATCAAATTTCTTAATTATTGCATGTTATATCCCTCATTAATTCATAATAGGATTAATGGAGCCTTGTCATAATTAAGATCAAACTATATATGTTACTTTTTTTTTCTCATATCTACTTGATAGAATTTAAAGGTTGCCTTGTAGAAATGGATTTTGCAGAGATTTAAAAGAATCCTTATCTTTTATACGAAATGGTATCATAACCTTCAGAATTGGTGGGAGTTTTGACTTACTTCAAGTTCTCATCTTGTTTTAAGTTCTTTTGGCTGTTACTACTTACTAGTACGTGTTTTTATATAAGTTGGAACACAACCCTTTACTCCTTAATTTTAGAAAAATTCTATTTGCTCTCAAAATTAACGTAGGGAAAAAAGTATTGAATAGATCTTACTGATGCCTTTGGTTTCTTTCTCATCAAACATGTTTCTAGCCACATAATAATCAACGGACCAAACGTTTGTTTCATAGGAAACATTTCTGCCACAAATAATTTGTTTAGTGTGTGAATTTTCTCGTTCTATAGAGAGCTACACGATTTTCGCTGATCTGGGTAAAGCATCTTTGTCTCAATAAAATATGCTGAATATAGTAGTTTGATAAAGAATAATCTGACTAATTACGACAAACTTGACCAAACATCCTTTTCAGCATACGTAAATTAGAATCTAACTATATAATTTGCTTAATTAATAATATATAAACCATAGTATATTACAACAAACATGTGCATATAATCAACACACGTCCTGCTCATGCAATGCATTACTTTTTAATTAAATGCACTTTCAAACGAAAGTTTACGATTGAGCTTATTTGACTTGAGTTTAATTCGCTTATCTTCGTTAAAGACTATTAATCAGTAGGAAGAAAATATAATATCAAAATGCAAGGACAATTGAACCGCTACATTTTCATAATCAAAAGAAGGACAAGACTTAAAATTTTACAATTATTTGTGACTAAGGTAGAGTGAGACATATCAACAAAGAGAAGAAGTGAGAGTGAGACACTTGGATCGGCGATCAAGGACAGTAGTCATTTTCTTATAACTCTAGGGCAGTGTGTGTGGCCATTATAATATTAATCTGTCACATTCGTATTGGTGAAACCCTAATTTATCACATGCTCTGGAGATTTAAAAGAACTAAACAAAACAAGCAAGCTCGAACATTTAAGTAGTTGTATATCTTTTCAATTATATATTTTCTCTACGTTTTCCAATATTTTCAAGTTTATAATAATATCATAAGAATTGAATAAACAACTAAAACATTCTATTATTATTTGTAAAATATTAGTATCGTTGTTATAAAGATAATATAAAATACTATATCTCTAGGTAACATCATAAAATAAAATATATAGCACGGGTTTTTGCAACCTTTAGTTAATTTTACTAGTAGTCAACATTGGCATGCATGTTCTTTCCTAGCAGCTAGGCAACACGAATGCGGACCCTACAATGTTGAAAAATCAAAAGCATAACACCCCTGATCGAACAAACTAAGTTCATTTCATCCTAATTTAGTGTGCATGTTTCCCAGTTTAAAAGGAAAGTTAAATGAATCATCTTTATCTATCATCAATTCAAACCACTAACATGTGATTCATCTGAAAAAAAAAATAAACTCAAATTCCTTAAACAAAGTCTTATATACATTCTAATTTTATAGATAAAAAATATAATTAAAAAATATTTTATTAAAAGTATTAATTAGTTAGATATTTTTAATAAAAATTAATTATTAATAAATTTAATGAATATTTCGTATCAATATATCAATGTCATGATGGAAAAAAAAAAAAAAAAAACTATCAATTCAATCCAGATGTTCACGTAAAGCTCATAAAATAATTAGGTGAGGGTGTGTGAACTACCAGCTTCATCATGGTCTCTATATATTGAAGCGCTCTCGTATGCACATTTTACTACAGCCACTATAGCTTCAATTTATAAGAATGGCACTTTCTCCTATTCGTTCTTCTTCTTTCTCTTCATCAGCTATTGTTGCATTAGCTGTGGTACTGCTTCTTACAGGGACCTCTTCAGCTAACCTCTCAAAGAACTTCTATTCCAAGAAATGTCCCAAAATTTTCAACACTGTAAAATCTGTAGTTAAATCTGCTGTGGTCAGAGAACCTCGCATTGGGGCATCTATTGTTCGCCTCTTCTTCCATGACTGCTTTGTTCAAGTAATTTACTCCTAACCTTTATACTATTTTTTTTTTCTTCTGCTAGCGGACTTTTTTTTAGTAACTATGATATTAGCTAGTGTGAAGTATTACTGATTATTGGTTTTTCACAAAAAAATCTAACTAGCATGCGTATCACTTTTAATAGGATTTCTCTTATCAATTATATTTTTTTTCTAATAAGGACTTTTGCATGTGATATGATCTTTTTTTTTTTCATGAAGTAACCCTTTTTAGCTATCTATATTTTTGGGCTATATAGCTCATATCATATGATCTTTTTTTGTTCATGAAGTAACTCTTTTTAGCTATCTATATTTTTGGGCTATATAGCTCATATCATTTTTTTAAAACTTCTCTTTGATTTCCAAAATTTTCTCAGTTAAGATCTCACTGGTGATGACAAGTACATATATCATATAACTCATGCATGTTTCACTTGTCTTTTAACAATGCAAACGTTGTAAATAAATAACTAAACTTTTTTTTTCACACATTAATTTTATATTTATTTATCTCTCTCTCTCTCTTAGTAAATCAATGGTTATATTTATCACTTTTTGTTACCGACTAATATAATACGCAGACACTTGTACTGAAGATATTAACGTTGCACGTGCGTTGATTTGACACTACGAAATTGATTTTGTCCTCTTTCAGTAATGTTATTCAAAACAAAAATTAATTTTGATAAGTTTTTAATTTATTATACGTATATTAATAATTATAGCAGATAGTTTCCTCGTAGTATTTTTCATTCTTTTTAAAAAGCAAAACATATTAACTTTAAGTAATTATTATTTTTACTTCATGTTTTTATAAATGAATATAAAAATTTCAAATTATTTTAAAATATTTCTTGCTTTCAAAGTTTGTAAAAAAAGTGGAAAAAAATTCAAATCAAAATTTTATGAACAGAAAATTACTAAAATAAAAAAAATTATTATTATTTATTAAACATAAAATAATAATAAAGATATTTTCTCAAATCAAAACATAGTATCCTAAATTCATTCAAAATTATAGTCCTATTTAGATAAGCTTCTATATAAATGCACTTATATGAAAAGAAAATTAAAAAAAAAAATAAAGAGACTCTCCTGTAAACTAAAATACATGAATTTTAATAAATTTTTTGGATAAATTAAAATTTAACTAACTATTTTGCCTTCAAAAGATCTCTGAATCAAATTTATTATGGTAATTCGTTGATCATGTTTGATATATGATTGATGCTGCTTTAATGGAAACAGGGCTGTGATGGGTCAATACTACTTGATGACACTCCAACCTTCCAGGGGGAGAAGACTGCAGCTGCTAACAACAATTCAGTGAGAGGCTATGAAGTAATTGATGCTATCAAGTCTGAGGTCGAGAAAATTTGCCCTGGTGTGGTCTCATGTGCTGATATCTTGGACATTGCTTCTCGTGACTCTGTTGTTCTTGTGAGTTCAAACCTAATTAATCTGCTAAACATTGAGTTTAATAAGCCTAGATCAGAAATAATTTTTAGTATGAATTTTAAGATGATTATTATAAAAGTTAATAATTTTATCATATATAATTATTTGTGATTAAATAAAAGTATAAAAGATGTTTATATTAACAGTATAGATCTATGCAAATAGTATGATTCAACATCGATATATATTAATTTCTTATAACAGTGTGTTGTATCAATCTAACACTATAGTCATCAACCGAGTTGTTGGGTCTAGCAGAATGGATTAATTTCTTAAAATGTGATAAATCAAGATTTGAATTCTTTCGTGAGAGGTATTTTTATTTGGTATCCATCTATACCTCAAATAGGGTTATCTAAACAAACAAAAAAATTGTGAAAAGCCAAAAATAATAACAGCATAGACTTATAATATTTATACTAATTTTCTATTTGCATTAAATAAAATTTGTACCAAAAAAGTTAAGTCTAATGATTAGTGTTAGCATATAAATTATATTTGGTTGTTGTGTGATTTTCCAATCATATTTGATAAATATGTTGTTTCTGAACATAGAAGTCCTTAAAATATTTATTTGTTGTGTTGGTTTGTTTTGTTGTATTGTGCAGCTTGGAGGGCCATTTTGGAAAGTTAGACTTGGAAGAAGGGATTCCAGAACTGCCAACTTCACTGCTGCTAACACTGGTGTTATTCCACCTCCCACATCTAACCTCACCAACCTTATCACAAGGTTTCGAGATCAAGGACTCTCTGCTAGAGACATGGTTGCCTTATCTGGTATTTCTCTTTTTTCTTCTTATCTTATTTTTCCCCATCTTTGATCTCTCCCTTCCATTATATGAACAATTACTCCTTTGTCTGTGTTTAGTTGAGACTTGAGACACGTTTTAATAACGGTTTTGCATATAACAGTGCTAGAATGTGACATTTAAACAACCACATGCATTGGATCAAGTCCTTTTTCTAAGTTTGAAGTCATGTCCTTCAATAGTAACACATTTAAGCAACAAGAAAGGCACATTTAACCAACTAAGAATTATCCATGATTTTTCAATGTACGGGAAATAAGTGAATCTAAGAACTCAATACATCACTGCACTTCTACTTGACATTTATCATTAATTAGAAACGGCTCATCTCATCGTGACTTTCTCTTGACTCCCATTCATATTTCATATATGAACCCATTTGGATTGACCTAATGGTGAAAATTAAAGTAATTTGCACAAAATCTTAGGTTCAAACCTTGTTGTCTGTCATTGAATAAAATTATATTTCATATATAACTATAAAATATGAGTAACAAGCAATTTCATATATCAACAGAAATTACAGCTATATTATAATTACAGGATTTAGTAACCTCAAATTCTCTAAATAGAGAGAATGAAGTTAATGATCAAAAAATAATAAAGAAATACTCTACTGCGAGAGTCCTCCATATATTTATTTTATCATTCATAAAAGTAAGTAAATAATATGAATTTAATTAGAATGTCATATCTAAAGAGATCTCTAATTAGTTGACACTGTAAAAAATATATACACTAACAGTACATGAAAATTAAACTTATAATTATTAATGAGACTAGTACTCCATCATGAGACTAACAACAGTAAATCAGTTATTAAAAATTATATAGGAATACTGAACAATTCTATTTATGATATTTTGTGTGTGGTTTCACTTCAGGAGCTCACACCATTGGCAAAGCAAGGTGTACTAGTTTCAGAGATCGCATTTACAATCAAACCAACATTGACAGAACATTTGCATTGGCCAGGCAGAGGAGGTGTCCTAGGACTAATGGCACAGGTGACAACAATCTAGCAAATCTAGACTTCAGAACTCCAAATCATTTTGACAACAACTACTTCAAAAACCTTCTCATCAAAAGGGGACTACTGAATTCTGATCAAGTGCTTTTCAATGGTGGATCCACTGATTCACTGGTCAGAAGTTACAGCCAGAATAACAAGGCATTTGATACTGACTTTGTTAAAGCAATGATTAGGATGGGAGATATCAAACCCTTAACTGGGTCACAAGGTGAGATTAGGAAGAACTGCAGGAGAGTGAATTAATTAGAAGTGACATAAATTTGTTTGTTGTAATTTGTACCCTTCAAAAGGGGGAAGTTGTTTGGTCTGTTTAGTTGTTTAAGTGATTTCTCTTGGGTGGGGAAATTGTGAATTGTTGTTTAGTTCAATTTAAATTGTACTTGTGTAACCTCATAATTTTAATATGGAATAAATTATATGGCATTTTGCCTTTTGTACCAGGTGGAATAATTGTTTTGCATACAACTTCAATCAATAATACTACACTGCATGAAACAGTCTCCGGTGTATATATCTTCAACTTTTAACTAAAAACAAAAGAAAAGTTTCCTTAATGTAAATAATGGATCGGAGTTGACCCAAGAACATTTTAAAATCTTAAGACAGAATTAAAATTTTGTTTTTATTTATTTGTTTGTTTGAATAGTAAAAATGTTAATTTTGTTCAGGTTTTAATAAAGTCGTTATAGTTTAAAAAGTTTTAACAAAGTCTTTGTAATTTTGAACATTTTATAACTAAATTGTTTAAGACTAATATTGTTAAATTTCTCATATTAATCACTAATATTTTGTTTTTTTTAAAGGTTGCTTCAGTGTAAGTCCTAAAAGAAATAAAGGATTTAGGGGGGAAATGGGAAATTATTTCAATTCCATGAAAATTAATAGAGACTTGTTCATAAAGTGTCACAGACTTATAGTTGTAGTCCCTCAAGATGGTCTTTCACACAACACATTTGATACATAACTTGCTTAAGTGATATGAAATTACTTATCAAACAGATGGAGTAAAAAATAAAAGAGATTCTGTCTAATGGTGGCTATCACTCTTTGTAACTTTCTTAAATTATCTCATTATAAGACGAGTGAAAATAATTTCTTTTAAAACATTTCCCCTGCTGAATAAATTTTCTCTTTGACTTCTTTTGCCTCGTCAATTCGTCATAATCATTGTTAATAACTACCACTAGTTATGAGTGTTCTAAATTTGACAAAACCAACGAAACCAATTATTTGATTCCATTTTCTAAGTAATCTGACTTGACTCTGAAAAACAAGTTTGTATGGTTCCATTGACAATTTGAGTTCAGATTGAATCTTCTTAATTAAATCAAATCAAACAAACTTCACAAGGATCTAGTGAATATGACCTGTGCTAATTAGTGAGATCAAATTCTACAACATTTGCTACGTGGATTGTGTTGGGCCTTTTTTCTTTTTCAAGCTCTTTCCGAATCATTACTTTTTATGATTAAAATGAAAAAGGCATAAGAATTACACTGTTGAATAATATATAAATCTAAAAGTCAAAGAAAATTTATGGTTATGGTTGCCATTGCCTTTGACTTAAAAGGTGCAGCAAGGCTTTACTTTTCTTTGTTTGTGTTTGGTTGTGCCTTTTTAACAGGGTGTGCATTTCTTTTTTTAATTGAGTTGTGCCTTTTCCTTCCTGATGTGCTGCGACAGGATTTTTTTTTTTTTTTTTTTTTAACATTCGACACGATTATTTTCAGCGGTGAGAAAGTTTGCTCATTATGAGATCATTTTGGATCTTTGTTGGTATTTTGTTTTGGTGAAATTTTAGATTCTTTATCCTAAGAGTGAGTTTTTTATATGGTAAAATTTCCGTTTTATTTAAGATAAATTTAGAATAAAAGTTTTAATATCTCGTTAAAAACTGAAAAGTATCAGTCAATATGAAAAAAAGTTAATGCTAAAAATTTAGTCATTTCAGAATGAAGAGTATTATTTTGAAATGGGGGAGTATCTTTTTATTTGTTTGAATTTCTTGAATATTTTTTTTGTAGCAACTTATTATGCTCTTCACAATTCGCTCTCAAAAGTAGAAAAAGGTTAATTTGTTCATTTAATATTTTTTATTACTTCTATTTTCTATTGTGTGCTCACTTTTCCCAACATATAGTTCATTTATTATGTAATTGGAGAAATTAAATGCAACACACCAGAATTTGATGAAATTGAATGTGTTTGATTTTAGATTGAAGAATTGTTTTTAAATCCAGAATTGATTTAAAAAACTTTCACATGTTTATTTTCGCAGTAAAAAAAATTCAGAATTGATTAAGTTTAAAATTAATTTTGATTTGAAATAACTTTTAATAACTTTTGTACTTGATCAAAAAAAATTATAGTAAATTTGACTCTAACTTAATTTTATAATAAAAACTTACAAACATAAATCACATTTCAAAATCAATTTTAATTAAAATCAATTTTATTCAAAATCAAATCCCCTTGTCCAATTCGCCTTGGCAAATAATAAATATTAATAGTCTAGTTTGTCAGCTTAATGGTTTACAATTCACATTGTACAATTCAATTTCCAAAATCTATTTAATTTGTATAACCACTAATACCTTGCATTGATACAGAAAAGGAGAAGTGTCTTTACAAAATGGGTGAAGGAGGATAAATTCTTAGACAAAGTTGACAATCTCTTTTGTTATATTGTAACATGAACAACAATACTATAAAGTAATTGGATTATCAAGGGGAAAATGAAAAATAGGAAGGCAAGAACCCTTCTACATGTAGGATCAACCAATCAAGCATCAATTGGACAAATAATCATGCTTTCTTCAAGATGCTTGCGTTGCCTGTTATAAAATCATCCACGCATGAACATAACAGTTTACACCTACATCCCTATCTCAATGAAAGGGGAAATTACAGTGTCACTAAATAAACCAAATGTTTTATTTGTCCGCAACCATCATGACCTACCACAACAAAAACCGGACCCTTTTTGTTAATACAAAAGCTAGACTTACATGTGTAATTTTTTTACAACACAAAGGTTTTTCACAAGGAGGACACAATCAATCCTCCACAAATATTTTTTTCCCCTTTCCAAGCAAGAGAAAAAAAATACAGAACAACTTTACACATTATTTGCACCATGTAATGTATAAATTGGACATTCTACAGGAGTTAATTCAAAACCTTTGGATACCACACGAGTTGGGAATTCAAGATCAGCCCCTCCCAGCAGTCCCATGTTTTTGACTTCTAAATTGATTGAGGAGAGCCTGGGCCTAAACATAGAAGAAAACCCATCACTTTTTTGAAAGAATAGAAGGAAGAATTAAAAGCAACTAAAGTATGAAACTACAAAGAAAGAACCACACCTTTTCTTTGGCCCTTGGGGTGCCTGACTGTGATAAAGCTACTAATGGCGGGACAGCTCCTTGTTGAAGCACCTTGCTTAAAAATTTGGGACTATGTAAGCAAAGATGTAGAAGAGCTGCGGCTGCATTCTCCTTTCCTCTTGCAGAACCCAACTCAACAACCTCAACCAGAACAGGAATACCACCTTCATCACCAATTGCATTTCTTCCTTCTGGAATTGTGGCAAGATTTGCTAAGACGGCAACTGCCTTGTCAACCATTCCAGCTGCTGGGTCCATTAAGTCCACAAGGTGCCTCACAGCACCAGCTTGCACAATCCGATTCTTGTTTTCATGAAATATTGACAAATTAAATAAAGCAGTGGCAGCATCTCTCTTTCCCCTAGGGGTTCCACTTCCCAATAATTCTACCAGTGGTCCAATAGCCCCGGACCTCCCTATGAAAATCTTGTTTTCCTCAATCACTGATAAGCTGAAAAGAGTGGCAGCTGAATTCTCCTTGGCTTCTGGGCTCCCAGTCTCAAGCACATGAATCAGAGGTTCAATTGCACCAGCATTTGCAATTGCAGTTTTGTTGTTATCATTGATTGACAAGTTTAGAAGTGCAGTAACAGCATTTTCTTGGATTGTTGTATCAGTTGATTTAAGTAAATCAACTAATAAGTTAATGGCTCCACAGTTTGCAATCGCAATTCGATTATCCATATTGTGCTTAGCAAGAAGGCGGAGTTCTGCTGTTGCCTCTCTCTGAGTATCAACATCAGAGCTCTTCAAGCCCTCAACCAAATTCCGAACCTGGGTTTCAATAGCAGAAAGATCAGCTCTTGTTTCAACAGGAGAAGATACTATCCTAGGAACATGCCTCTCTGATGGCCGCCTCCAAATGGCTTGACTTCGAGACCTTGTCTCCAATCGGAGTGGGAACTCAGGTTCTCTATGCACTGATGGCACGGCAGTGGTACCAACAGTTTCTGTCCCTGGATTTAATTCACCAGAAGCTTCTCTACTGTGCCCTGCACTTGTTGACAGCTGAGGAGCATTGTTGTGATCATCTTGTGTTTCTTGGGGAAAATTTGCATTAGAAAGTGCACAGGAATCAGAAACAGCTCTAATATGGGTTTGAGATTGTTCAGAGCTGAAGGCACTGGAAGATTCCCTTCTAGATGGTGACATTGATAGATGGCTAGCTGAATCCACACTGCCTTCATCTGAGCTAGCAGACCTGTCATCCAAACCTTCAGGAGATATTCTAGCAAGATCCATATATTGCCCATTAACCATACCTCTTAAGGAGCCTTCTGAAGTTGAACGGGGATGCAAAGGTGATGTTCCCTCTCGCTGAGTTCCACCAGAAGTTAAGTTATTAGCTGGTGAACTAAAAGAACGAGAACGTGCTGACTCAGGTGATGATGGCTGGTTGCTCCTGGAATGAGCAAAAACAGGTGATTCCCTGGCTGTACCAGATTCCATATACCCATGAAGGACAGATGCTTGATTTAAATTTGTGGATTTTGTGGGATCAACCAGTTGCACATTGTTCAATTCACACCAATTTGCAATTAGTGCTTTTACGGTATAATTAGGTATTAAGTTGGTATGAACCAGAGTCTGACGTGTCTTTGGACAAACAGTAAGCCCAAGATCAATCCAGTTCTTGATGAAAGCTCGCTCATATGTTTGCCCTGATGCCACAATCACGGGATCAGTCATCAACTCCAAAGAAAGAGGACAACAAAAATCAGCAGGTATTGGAACTGGGCTGCTACTCTGGGCTTGTTTAAGCATAACAAGACGCTCATGCATTCGTGTTACAACAGCAATCATTTGATCAATGAATTCAGCTTCTGCAGTCTTTTCAGTTTGTTCAGCATTCTCCTTCAACCTTTCAAGGGCCACTGCCTCAATAAGAACCTCCTGATTAGATCTTAGGCCCAGGCTATCAGCTATTTTTGTCAGGAGCTCTGAACTGGGTCCTACATTTTCCAGGTGTTCTGTAATAGCTTCCTTAATGACTGGGGAGGTTTCTTCATGTCCCAAAAGCTTGAGTTTTTGTGAATAGTGCTGCAATTTTTACATTAATTATATATTCAATGTTTTTTTTCCCTTTAATAAACATAAAAATCCAACTAAAAGGGGATCTTAATTTAACTACTTGATCAGTAGAATATGTTACCTGTAAATATTCAGAACTTAATTCATCAGGGAGACAATGCTGAGAATCCTTAAGCTGCTGGAAAATATTGAGCCCTGAAGTGCGAATTCTTGATATCAGGGGTTCAACTTGCATAACCTAGCAATCAAGACAGAGGAAATAGTGAGAAATTGACATGCAACCAACATGCAAAAATCAAACCATGAACGTCCATGAGATGCAGGCACAACAAAAGAATTACTAAACATTCTTCTAGACCAGGTGGCAACCCAACTCAAGCGAAGATACTTGCATGTTTCTCACTTCTAACCTGATCACATCACACTAAGGTGGAGACAGAAGAAACAGCAACCTTTTTGGAAGGACTAACTAAGTTCACTGAGTTGCAGTTTAAAATAAACTTGATCTTCTGAAGATGTACAATAAAATGACCAAGTTACAAATTTTCCAAGATAACAATCATTTATTTCTCCTAACAAAATGTTAGAAATGATGATTCAGGATCATGACCAAAAAAAAAAGAAACATGATGAAAATTGAAATAATAGAACACAAATTCATATTTGATAAAAGTCGCTGCATTTTGGAAGCCAAAAAGCAAGCTACTTGTTATCACATGCACTAACACCACCACATCTTCTCTATTTACACTAACTAGTATTACTATACCATCATGTCTTCTGAACCATTAGGATCCTGAACCTTTGGTTTTCCAAAAGTAAAACCACTTAACTCTAATTATTAAAAACAAATGAACTTGAAAAGGTAATTCCAACATAGGTGCATAGAAAACAAAAGCAAAGCATTGATTATGCAGAGAGTTAAACGCTTTGAAAGTACTGCTGAAAGAAGGGGCACAAGATGATAGAAAGGTAGTAAGGGAAGGACTGAACAAGATGACAAAATACACCAATGCTATCATAACCATGATCCTCTATATCAAACAGAAGTAAATAGCATGATTTCATCACCAACCACAAAACAAAGTATTGGACATATTTATACTAAAATTGAATCTGCATATAAAGAAAAGACAAGGACAACCACCCCATAATGGAAGCTCTTTCATTTTACTTTGAAGTAACAACTAAGACAAATATGTCCTCTGTATCTGCAAACTAAGAGTTAAGATATTATGAGACTTACAAAGTATACTTTGCTAGACAATAGGTGCCAGTTCTCAACATGCTCCTTTAATTCATTAACAGCAAGACCAATTTCTTCCAATATCTTATTAAGCGCCTCATCAGAAGCTAACTCAGGATTAACAATTGCATCAATGATTGGCTTCAACAACTTAAGTATCTCCTCTGCCTTCTGGTAATACTTTGAGACAGGTTCAAAGTTCATGTTTCCAGAAAAAGATAAATGCAAAAATGAGGATATTCCATTTACGATCATTTTTAACAAAGATATCTCCATAACACCTGCTATAATAATAACAACAACAAGAACAGCAATGATAAGCTGCATGTAGATACAATACAAAAGCAGGGTAAAATAGCTCCCAATCTGTATAACAGCATAAGCTAGAAAATTCTAACTCTAATAAAAATAAAAAGTGAAGGTATGACCTTCAGGTACAATATAAAACCAAAATATAATACATGTAAGTACAGAGTAGAAGATTAAAGCCTCCTCATACTCTCCACTAGATGCATGTAAAAAGAAAGTTATATACATACATATTCCGTCTTATAATTAAGCCAATTAATAAAGGAATCCTAACAACTTATGTTACATTTCAAAGGCACAAACCAAAGAAAATAAGGCATACATGTGCATATCGGGAACGTATCAAATGACAACACTTCTTATTGTGAAAAATGAAAACTATAAATATAGACCATTAGATATTTAGTTGGATGGTCAAGATTAAAAGAAAAAGCACCACTAACGAACTTTTAATCTTGACCATTCATGTATGGTTATATGGCTCAGATTTATAGTTCTTTCTTAAAATAAGTTCTCACTTGATATCAACCTCCCCCCCCCCCCACAGCCCCCCCGACACACATGATGTTCAGCAACCCATTTGGTGAATTCTTATTAGTTGTTTACATGTTTTGAAGCTTTTTTTCTTAAATAATAAATATGTTAGCCTATATATCTACCAACCATTATGGTTAGTGTTGACATTTTTCAGAAACTATTTACCAAACATTCAACCCAATCCTGTTGGCATACGGCAAACAATGACATGAAGCTGAACTAGGTCAGCCAAGTTGAGAGCTACATACCTGGTGGTAACTTAGTCTAGTATGTCACATACAAATGATAACAAAAAAATGAAAATCATTACCTTTTTATACATCACATCTGTGAATGATAAAAGGAAAGGCTCATTAATGTGAGTTTTGTCTAACGGAAAGCCTAGTGCACAAGGGTACCAGCTTCCACTATAGTATGAGGTGGGGAAGGTGAGACATATGCCTCCTTCCTCCTTTGAGCGAAGAGACTTGTGATCAGAACTTCGAGCCTCCCAATCATATTGGAATAACGTTAGCATCAGTTGTGTCTAATCCAATCTAGACAAATTGCAAACCAACTTGTTGGATTGTATGATCCAACATTTTTCTTCCTCCACAAGTTGCCCACCCATCTAAATCATTTCCATGGCTAACTCATCATGGATCATCACTCCAAGGCATAAGATTGTCACGTCAGCACTCTGAAAATGCACTAGGAGATGCAGATGAACCAAGCCAGATTATATATATAGTTGGTGCCCTAATTCTGTGCAAACCCCCTTACTCCCTAAAATTCAACCACATTCAATCCCCTTTTTGGTTCTCCCTCTCTTCCTTACACTTGACCTTCTCTCCCATAGCTTCATTGTAGTTTGTCAGCCTGTTGCTTCTCTTCTTTTCTCTATTTCTCTGATTTTGCTGGGTGCTCTGTTGTGATTTAATTTCATGCTTTAGTTTTATGTGTTGTCAAAAACTTGTGACTTATGAGTTGTATAAGATCCTATGAATCATCAAGCTAAGTTTAATCAAATGTTTGTTGTGATTTAGTGGTTATTTTTCTTATTATTTTACACAAAACATACATATAATTCTTGCATTTTAGTTGGAACTTATTATTCATGTTACAATCATACCATCCTACAAGCCCCCTCTGTTCCAACACTTAAATTTGATTTTGACAACCCTGGTCTAATCAACAGAAATATCTTAAACAACTAAATATGTGGACAGCAAAAAAATCCTTCCCAAATTAAAAGACTGATTATCGTAGGAATGGGCCGATTTGGGTGCAGGCCGGCCCAACACCCTTCTCACCCAAAAGAAACCCTAGCCTCTTTCTAGTTTCATCAGCCATCACCTTTTATCACCAACAAAAGAAGCGTAGCCTCTTCTCCAATCAGCAGTCAACTCCTATCACCAACCATTTTGCCTCACCGGAAGTTGCAGAAAAAACACAGAACAGAGGCTGTCCAAGGACAGTGCAGGTCACAAAGCCTGTCCGGCAACGGCACAAATGGAGGAGCTGCCACGAAGCCTGCAAATTGCAGCAATGTTCCATGATTTTGGCCTCAATGGTTAGGCATGACGTGACAGCCCTTAGAGGAGCAGCAGGGTGCCGCAACACGAAACTCCAGGCAATAGCCCTACTTAAATAATTAAATGCCAATTTATGATGTTCGATGGTTTAAAAAGGAAACAACGCGAAAAAGAGCATTGCAATAAATGGAGAAATCAAATAAGGCTAAATAAGCAAGGTGACAAACTTTTAGTCAGTATCAATATATCAATACAATCAGGAACCTTCAAAGAAAGAGAGCCTAATACCAAATGCCAAGCTAATAACAGGCCTAATATGAGAGTCACACTACTGAGTCAACCCAATCAAGTCATGAAGAATGGTACATCTACACAAGGTAAACAAACCGGACTGTGGTTCCAAATTTCCATTTGACATGGAGGAACGGCCACCCCTAAATACCAATTTTAGAAGAGGAGACCCCTCTACTTCAAGTAGGGGTTCCGACTCCATGTCACCCCTAACAAAAAGGTGACTCGCACTCATGCAAATGCACCAAGCATCATTATCACTTGACAATTTTATCATATAATATACATTCCTGGTGCGATACAGCAAAAGAGGCGTTCAAGATAACAACACTCTACCAGCTGAGTCAAGCTAAAGCAGTTCTAGGCAAGTTTGCTTAACTCAATACACTGGCAGCACATCAAGGTAAAATTAGTGCACGTCCAACCGAAGCAAATATAACTAGCATCTATCAGTTTTTACGTGAAAAACTACATATACGTTCGTTGCCAGAGCATATCCAGACACGCAATAATTTAATTAAAAAAAAAACATCGGTTTCCTCAAATCAAGTTGAGTATATCAAATCAAACGCAACGCAACTACAGTAAAGTTTGTTCCACATAACTAGGAATCAGTTTCTCGAAACGACCCAAACTCCTAAATATAGAAAGAAACACTTGGAGCTGATCCAACTCAACAAGCTGAACTCAACTCACACCAGAAAACAAATCATAACTTCTTTAACGCTTAACCAGTAACTGTACTTCAAACTCTCGTAGTTTTTATCTTCTTCATTACGTTAACAACGATGCAAAAACAACAAACCACAGTACCAAACTTACACAAGAAAATTTTCACGATTAGTCAAAGTTAAAATTTCGATAAAATTTTAATCAAACGTGGAATTTACCGATGGAGCGAAAGCTGATGCCACTGTTTCCAGGACTCTGTTCGATTGGATTCGGCAAGTGATTGAAACTGTGAGCTGAAGAAAGTGAAGCTAAGAGTCTTCGCAGGTTCTCGCTCCACTTTCTTGGTCTTGGTTAGTTGCCGGCGAGGGAGAGTTGCTGGTACCACCGCCGGCGAGGGAGTGGCGCGGCTGGTTTTATTGCCGGCGACGGTGGGGATCCGCCGGAGGAATAGGATGCGTGATTAGGGCAACGTGCTAAATGAATTGGGAAATTTTAGAGACTCCGTTTCTCTTCTGTTTGCGTTTTTATTTTTTTTAGTTGAATCCCAACTTCTCTTGCTGGATTTTTTTAATTATGATTAATGAACATAATCACATCATTGGTCATTGGATGACTAATTAATCACAATCTATTCCGATCTCAAAATCTGCGAAACATATTAGGATTCACGCAATTTATAGTACTGTTCGCTTAAGCTTTGGTGTTAGGTAACCGTTACAATTTTATTTTTAGTAAAAAATATTTTGATGAAGTATGAGAAGATGTGATATGTGATTTTTATTTTTAAGTGATATGAGATTTTGTGGGTAATAAAACATAACTTATTTTTCTTTTTTTTTTTCCTTTAATCACTGAGTGAATCTTAAAACTCTTTATTTACATATCAATTTGTGTTTTTTGTTTTTGCTGATTAAAAATGATAGAATCAAAAGTCACTTTCAATACCAATAGAACACTAATACCAATGACATGTTAGAGCTACTAGCCCACCTAGAGAAATAGGTCTAAGTCTCAAATTTAAATATAATTAATTAATCATAGATGAAAAAAATAAAATTTAATTATTCATAAAATTAATAAATATTTTCATATCATAAAAAAAACAAGTAAAGTTGTGTGCATAGATACAAAGTTGAAACACAAATTCGTTATAGAGGAATATGTCTTTAACATCTTAAAAAAACAAGGAAGATTTTTTTATTTCTCAACTTTGACTTTCAAGTGTAGTTTGCAAAGAATATGGGTGGTGTTTTTAATTCTTTTAGATCAAATAAATATCTGGATCCACATAGGCACATACAAAGTTTTTTTCTTCTTTTTTTCTGGGGAATGAGACGTTCATACATAAGTGATATATAGTTTTAGTATATTTGTAACAACTATAATAAAGGTAATAATCACACTAAAAATAGTTAGTGATCTATTCATTTTATTTATTTATTTATTTATTTGGTGTAAAGTTATCTATTTGATTCTATCCACTCAGCTTTAAAAGAGAACAAGACAAAAAATTTCTTCGATCTGTAATGGGATTTGGAACGGAAAATAAAAGCTTTATCTCTTTCACTGTTTTCATAAGATTTATCTCTTCAAAAGTAAATAAATGTATAAACTAATAAAAAATAAAAATATACCTATTAATAATTTAGAATGGGTTTATTATAAAATACTTTATTCAAAATAATAATATTTTTATTTTTATATACTTTATACAATTCTTCATTAATGAAACCAAATTCTGATTGATCACGCGATCCCTTAACCACGTACGTGGATGTTTCCTATAACCCTATCATATGGTAAGTGGTATTCATTATTCAAATCAAAGACCTATGACTGTCTCAAACGAAAAACATAAATATACATTTTGTCTTTTAACCTTTCACCTTTTGAAATGTATGGGGACCTTAAAATGTAACAACATTCATCAGTCATCACCAAATTCTTTATCTTGGAGGAAAAATAACAAATAAGGAGCAACAATGAATTTCCCTTGTCTGTTGTCATATTTTTTGTAGTGTTGCTATTTTTTTTATCGTATAACTAATTCGGTAATTGCTAAGTAAATCCTATAATTTAGTCTCTAAAAAAATATTTAGTGACATAAATTATTTTAGAAAATGTTAATTCAAAAGAATGGACAGACTATAGCTTTTCACACTAATAATCCTAAAGATTATTTAGTAGTTTATTTTAGAAATCAAATCAGGTAAAATATTTTTTCTACGTGAATTGAACTAAGAAGCATTTATTTTTATTTCAAACATGAAATCAACAATCCAAAGTTAGGATTAATTTTTTTACAATGTATAAAGTTATGATTATATTTTTCATAATGTGTAAGTATATTTCTATTACTAAAAAAAAACTCATTTCTTGTACTAGGGCTTACAAGTTATGCACAAAATTATGTAATATTGATATTTTCTTAAAGCAAATCAGAAGAAAAAAACAAATTTGTTTTAAGGTTTCTTGCATATTAAAATATATTTAAAATATTTAATTTTCAAAATTACAGTCGTTTAAATTAAAGTTTATTAATCTTCAACACTTTTGTTGCTTTGGATAACTTTTTTTAGTAACCACACTAATTAGGACATTTGGCTCGCAAATGAGAACTCAAGATATTTTTATGAACTTAAAAGGTTGACTAAGGAATTAATTCTCATTCTAGGCTTTAGTTTTCTAGATAAATTTATTCAATTTTTTTGAATTTTCATGTGATTGATACGAGTATTTACTGGTTTTATTAATTACTAATTTTCATCAAAAAATTTGGCTAACCATTTTTAATGGGATTCTCCCTTCTCAATCACATTTTTTTTCATTCACAAAACTCAAATCAAAACTTTTTTTAAGAAGATAGAATCTAATACCACTCAATCAATGAATTGTTGATTATAAGCTTAAGCACAAAATTATGTATATAACAATAACCAATAAAATAAATGCAGTAGGGTATAACCCAATACCTACAAATCTTTATATATATATATAAATAAAAGTGATGCTAATTAAGTAATAAACATTTTTCCAGTCATTTTAAGGTTACAATAGTAATTTTACTTGTCACTTTTCCTCACATTTAGGTTAATTTAAAAAATATTTTTTTGGTACTGAATAACTTAATTATCTTTGACATTTTAATTACTTAATTACGGTTTCAACCCTGTTTAGTTAAATAAATTCCTCATCCTATTTAAATTAGCTATCTTGATCATATACAATTAGCTTTTAAATATTGAGCTAATTAGATTCCGTTAATCAAAAAAATAAATAATATTGTTTATTTTAGTTTAGAAATTATCACACATATATATATATATATATACATACAGTGGCGGATCTAGAAAAATAATTAAGGAGGCATGGAACACCGATACGTCTACACACTTAGTGGCGGGAGTTCAAGGATAGCGCTCCCAAAATTTTTTTTATAAAAAATTAAAAGAACAAACAATTATAAACTATATAATCTAATGAAAAATGAAATAGATAAACAATAATCTCACAAACCTCGGAACAATATAGATCGAAAAGAGAAAACCTCAAAATGAAAGAAGGTGGTTGTGATCTTTTGTGGGTTGCTAGTGCCTGTGTCCTTGGTGGCCTTGAATGGTTACAACTGGGCGCATTCAAATGGACATGATGGAGATCAACATCATGTGTCATCATCATTGCCAACAACGTTGTCAACAGTAACACCCAATGAACTGGAATTGAGCCCTGACACATTATCATGGTCAACATGGCATACGACGGTTTCATGTGGCGTGTCTGTAGGGGTCTCGGAGAAGTCCAGCGAACTGTAACAATGGGAACGGGGAATCATATCCTTGGAACAATAGCATGCTGTCATGGCAGATAACAATTTATAGGTAATTTACGTTAAAAATTTAAGAGCTCTTCAACGGAGATCTGCCCCTGTATATATATGGAATAACATTATTTACATCATGTATCATGTGTAAGTCTAATGACTTAGACCAAATTTAAACCGTTAAAATGAGTTAATCTAAGTGTTAAAATTATTTGACTAAAACAATATTATTTTTTTAAGTAAGTCTCTTGACTCATTCCTATTTAGCTTGGATCACATTCATAGACACCATGAACTCAACGATCCCCGCTACCTGTACAAGCGGCGGCGTGGACACAGTCTTCCTTCGTCACGAATCAATTAAATCAATTATTCCTTTGCTATCGCATATTTTATCATATTAATTATATTTTTTAATCGTTTTTAATATTAAAAAATACTGTAAATCATACTTTTTCAATTCCATAGGATGATATCAACATTGGGTCTACCTTTCACACTTTTTGGGACTCTGAATTGTCTTTTCAACCTTGCATTGCTAAGGATCCCACTGGCAATGTCATTGAACTTGAATTTTCAAAATCGTCAAATGGGAATCCAGTTTTCAAGAATGGCTCTTTTAGTATTTTAAAATTATATGCACCAGATATTACACATTATGAGATCATGTTCCATTATTTAGGAAATAGTTATTTTCACATCAAGATTTTTAGCCTAGGACATGCACAATAAATATTTTATCCAGTTTTGGATAAATCAGTGAACGCTGCAGGTCCTTTTTTTGCAAAAGAATGTTTTTGTACCTTTTAGGGAAAATGCGGACGCAACTCATGTGAGTTTTGAATTATAATTCTTTAGCATACTTGTTTCGAATTTATAAACCAATATAAAGTGATAAAAAATTTTATTTTCTAAGTTACTAATAGTTTTCAATTTTTTTTTAATGTATAGGATACTTTGGGTCTCAGACATCCCTTGGCACAAGGAATGTGTGATATGGATATTGAAAAATGTGATGGTTGGGCCAAAATAGTAAAAAATATCTTGTGTAGTTTGAGGTCTGGTATGATAATTTTTATTCTTTCAAATTTTAAACCAGTTTTGAAAAATTATTAGAATTTGAATGTGAATTTATTTTTTTTTAATTTTGGAGATATTAAATTTATATTAACAATCTCGTACGTTTGCAGTATATACCAGCTAGGTTTGTTGGCAACATGGTTAAAGCAAGGACAAAACACATCAATGTTCATCTGGAAGGAGGGAGGGAATATGTTTGTCAAATAAAGAGAAAAAATAAAACTGAAAATAACGATACATTGATAAAGGGTGATATGCAATTACAAAAGAGAACGGGATTAAGGCAAGGAGATGTGGTGTAATTTTGGTTCATTCATAATCACTGTGATCATTATGTGAGGATAATCAGAAAGGCAAGGAGATTGATGTGTTTTAGAAATTTATATTTTATTATGATGTTAAAGAGTTTCATTTTCTTTCTGTTTTGGTAGTGTTCAAATAGAAAAATAAATATAAAAAATAAATAAAAACACTTAAATCCTCCGAAGTAAAAAACAAAAAACAAAACAGTTGTATACATAAAATGATAAAAACGAGGGAGGGTAATAAAAATGCTCCAAATCGAACCTCAAAAAGAACATTCCATTCTTCTTCTTCTATCAACTCGGTCTCATGGCTCACCCTCGACTCACTAACTCGCTCTCTTCTTCTCCCTTTCGCAATCTCAATCCCTATCCCAATCCCAATCCCAAACTCACTCCTCTCTGCACTTGCTCATGCCGTTCCTTCTCTTCGCAATCCCTAATTCTCCATTCTCACCCTCTTTTCCTTGCCAAACCCAAACCGCTCCTCCCGTTCGCCCACCGAACCGGACCGCCCCTCGTCCTAGCCGCCGTCGGCCAGGCCGAACCGGAACTTCCTCAAACCGGTGCCCCCACGGTCATTCCCGAAGACGAGGTATTCAATTCAATTACCAAATTCGAATTTTCCATTCAAATTTAATTCCTTTCATTTGATTAACTTATGACTGATTACGGTTTATGAGTTCAGTTAATTAGGTCAATAGCGTCTTCAATTTAGGGTTCTACTATGCGCAATTTCGTCGTCCTTGGAAAATTGTTATCTGAGTTTTTAGCCGGTTTGTGTAAACAGAGACGTTTAACATATTTTTTTCAAGGACGGAGTTAAAATTACGCGACTTTGTTATGTGGAACTGATGTTAGTTTTTTAGTTGGTGAAATAAAATAACATAAAATTCCGTGTGCTGCAATCACGTGGTGTCCTTGCTGGAGAGGAGGTATTGAATTAAATTATTCAATAACGAACTTGAAATTTTATTGAAATGGAATTCGTTCCATTTGGTTGTGCATGATTATGAGTTCAGTTAATTAGGTCAGTAACGTGTTGAGTTTAGAGTTCTACTGTGCGCATCATGGAAAAAATGTTACCCGAGTTCTGAGCTCTGAGCCAGTTTGTGGAAACATAAATGTTAAACATTTTTGTGAAGGATGGAATTAAAATTTTCGCAATTTTGTTATGTGGAATTGATGTTAAATTTTTTAATTGAAGAAATACAGTGAAAATTCTGTACACTGCAATTGTGTGGTGTGTTTCAATTTTGTGTGAGAAAAGTGTGTAATAGGATGGACTGGTTTTGGTTTTGTTCCTTGCAAAATGATGATATTTGAAGTTGGTTGAGTTTTAATATAATGGTGGACTGGAGGCTTGCTGAGGATTTTGTTATTTTGAAATTAAAGCTTAGAAGGTTTGAAGAACCATTGAGAAATTGTGCTGGGTGACAATGCACTTTCATTTTTTACTTTTTGGGTATGCATGTGGACAGAATGTGGTCACTGAAGTGGATGATTGTGATTTGTGGAGTTGATGGATGTTGTCATTTGCCTTTGTAGGAGGTTTTGCCCTCAAAATCTCAACAGCAAGGTAGTCAGCTTAGGAACCGGGTGGTTTTTGGACTTGGCATTGGGATTAGTGTAGGAGGCATTGTTTTGGCCGGTGGATGGGTCTTTGCAGTTGCCCTAGCTGCTGCTGTTTTTACTGGTGCTCGAGAATATTTTGAATTGGTTCGGAGTCATGGAATTACTGAAGGAATGACGCCTCCTCCACACTATGTGTCACGAGTCTGCTCTGTCATTTGTGCCTTGATGCCATTGTTTGTCATGTAAGATTGGTTAGTCTGCCTTATTTTTCCATTAGCACTTGCATTTTGCTAGCAATCATGATTCATGTGCATTTAACAGTGAAAAGTTATTGATATTTGTTTTACATGTTGAGTGCAATTCTGCAATTTATTCTCTTGGATTTTATGTTATCATACCTGTTGGAACAGGATACCTATCATTTAACTTTTGATATCTAGGGGGACCAAAATCAGATGTTGGGGTAGAGAGGTTGAGGGGAAGAGAGGTTATCGTTAATAATCTTTGATTAATTTTTTTAAAATAATTGATGGTTTTTAATTAATTTATAATTAATCTTTTTTTTTTCAACTTATCTTGATTGTCCTCCTATATTACTCACCACCTTTTTTCAAATGGTATCAAAGGGACATCAACCTATCAACAAAATAACCTTTTCTATCTCGAGAAAGATTAACACAGTTGAGAATTTTAGTACAAGAAGGATTTTTGGTTACCATTGTTGGGAAAGAAAATGATGGTTTGGGACCTTTCTCATGGGACATGTGAGGCACATTTGTTGCAAAATTCTGTCATCTCTAACAGCCTATGTGATGACTTCAATCTTTTCTTTACATTAAGCGGGTTATGTGTAACAAAATGAAGTTTATGTTCCAATCATAAAAATGCCCCAAACTTTAGGGGGTAATCTGTATTTTACTACCCTTATAAGTTTGCTTTGCTTCTATCTGTATGATGTGAACACTTATGTTTAGAGCTTCTAAAACGTATTTATATGTTATAACTTCTGGTATAGAAGGTTGATGGATGTTGCTTGCCGATTGATTGGTATTTCTGATACATGCCAGGTATCGTGGTCATATTGATGTTTCTGTGACTTCTGCTGCTTTTATTTTGGCCACGGCATTACTCTTACAAAGAGGAAGTCCCCGTTTTGCACAGCTAAGTAGTGCCATATTTGGGTTATTTTATTGTGGGTATCTTCCCTCTTTTTGGCTTAAACTTCGATGTGGTTTAGCAGCTCCAGCCTTGAACACAAGTAATTGACTTTTTTAATTCCTCTTTCAATTTTGGTTCTGCCGATTGTGTGTCTGGGAAGGGTCAGATCTATTTCTTCATAATTAATAAAATCACCAAAGTTGCGACCCTTCATTGCTGTTTATATCTCTTTGTATTAGTAGTAGTAGATTTATATGTATGATTCAAACCAATAATTTGTGAATCTAATTGCACTCTTGCTTCATTGTAGATTTGTAGTTGTTTAGTTCAAAATTTGAATACTTTGTTTGAAATGTGTTCTTGCCCATGGCTGAAAGTAAATTAAACTTCAAATAGTGTAATAGTATGAACTAAAGGGACCATGTCAGCAAGTCTGGTATTTTTTCTTCCTTGTATATGATTTAGTGCCCGGGTTTTCTAGTTTAGAATCCTGTTTAGTTATATATTCTAGTTATTTTTCTTTCATTTGCAATGCTATGATGTGAGGTGCTTTCAAATTTGACTAGCTATAGTGGAAGATCTAATTTCAACAATGAATCAAATGCCCGGTCGACATTATTCAGGAAGCTTATATATGTTTACCCGTTTTTTGTATGTTACTTTACAGCACTTGTCATTGATGTCTGTTCCTTTAGTTAGAATTTATTGATGAAAGCTAACTTATGCATGTATTAGTATCTATATTCATTAGCATAATTTTGAACTCCCTATTTTCTCTGTAGCTTGAATTAGGCCCTATGTCCTTAATAGATTATTATTTTGTAGGAATAGGAGCAACATGGCCTATACTTCTTGGTGGCCAAGCTCATTGGACAGTTGGTCTTGTGGCAACTTTGATTACCATAAGCAGCGTTATTGCAGCTGATACATTTGCATTTCTTGGTGGCAAGGTATATAGACTTTTAGTTTGCAACTTGGCTATATTCTCAAATTTGTCACTTGCTGAAAGAGTATTTATATTTGGTAACTGCCAACTTGTCCTGTCATTTGTTTGAGCCTGTTCTGATTCTTAAATTTTTTACTTAAATGAAATTTATCATGATATTAGTGGTGTTCGAAGTATTTTAATGTTAGTATAAAATAAATTGTTTTTAGTGAGATATACTGGTCATACAGTCTCACAAGTCACATCTTGCAACAACAACTGGAGCATGTCAACGGAGTGGAACTATGGATTGATTTTATTCGGTTGGAAAACAAAATAATTAATACTATGGATATACATATGCTTAAGTCTTTTTTGCTATCTTGGTTATAAGTCCAAATAACTACTCTTTTTTATAAAAAAAAAAAAGACTGAGGGAAAAGAACTATTTATTTTTTCCTTTATAGAGGTATTTTATGTAGCTATTGCATTCTATGAGTCAAAAGTTGGCATCTATCTAACTGAATATTATGAATTTGTCATGATTTAAGTTATTAGTTTTTCTTGACTTCACATTCAAACAGTTTCTTTGTTATCTGTTCCAAAAATACACCCTTTAATCCAGCAATTTCTTTTTGTATTTTCATGCAGGCATTTGGTAGAACACCACTTACCAGTATAAGTCCAAAGAAGACATGGGAGGGTACTATTATAGGCTTTTGTGGGTGTATAGTTACTTCTGTTGTTCTGTCAAAAATTTTCAGCTGGCCAATACCTTTATCAAGGTACACTACCTATTCTTGAAGTTAATGTCAGTGTGTTATTCGGTTTGTCCCACCTGTTTAAGAATTAAGATGTTTCAGTATCATGGTTGTTTTGTTCATAATGTTACTTGTCTTCTGTTAATCAATGAATAGATTTCATTCTAGTCTAAGATGAACATTCGTACGTTTACCATGCAACTTTATATCCTGTGAACAGTTATTGACATTTGGTAATTTGTGGTTTTTGCATGGGTTTTGTCAGTGCAATAGGTCTTGGTGTTCTAAGTTTCTTTGGGTCTGTTTTTGGTGATCTCACTGAATCAATGATTAAACGAGATGCAGGAGTGAAAGACTCTGGCACACTAATACCTGGTCATGGTAATTCCTCTTTACTTAATAATATTTCTGTGATTGATGCTTTATTTATTTATTTTATTGTTTGATATGAGAAATTTTGGTTTTTAACCGTGCTGAATGATGTCGTGTGATCCATGTAGCCAATCTCACCTAGTAGGATAAGGCTTTGTTATTGTTGTTGTTTGATATGAGAAATTTTACTGTGGACTGAAGAAATAGCAATATATAAATAATCCTGTTATTTTGGTTATCATATGGTTGAAAATTTTGTTTAGGGATGTCATCTTGCTTCCGAAGATGAACACCTCATATTAGAATCCTGCCTTATTATTTTTTTCTTCAATAGAAACTAGAAAGTACTTGAAAGGTAAAACATATTTTATTAACTACATTTTTCTGCAATAGAAACTAGAAAGTACTTGAAAGGTAAAACATATTTTATTAACTACATTCAATGCAGGTGGAGTACTAGACAGAGCGGACAGTTATGTGTTCACGGGTGCTCTAGCATACAACTTTATCAAAACCTTTTTACCACTGTATGGAGTATGACATGAAACAGTGGTAAGTGTTTCTTCAAGTTAGAGTTTAAATTTCATCTGCTTATAGTTTAAAACAATATATTATCAGTAAATATCAAGTAACAAGTAACATAATCTTTACCAGAATTATTAAGATATCTTATCAGCTGTAAATTTTTTAAAGTTAGGTGGTATTTGCATAGTATGTTCACTGACAGCGTTGACACATTAATGGCGACAAATTGAACTTAAATATTCGCAGAAACTCCTGGACATTTTCATGGGATCAAGTGATGATTTACATAAATTTGGATAAGCTTCTTGGTGGGAAAGAAATTTTTTCTGATGATCATCAGAAAAGGAGCAGCAGGAATTTTCTTATCATACCAGGCCAACTTGACCACAGTTCATCGTGGCTGCTTTTTCGAATTGCATGAGGTCAATAGGTCACTGATACGTGGACTAAGCAGGGGTAGCATTTCTTGTATTTTAACTTGTAAATAGCACAATTGGCTTTGAAAGAAAAAGAACGGTTGCAGAGTCGCTCCAGTTATTTTGATGTCTTGCTAACTTATATTCTAAGAATACTACTGTAGAATAATCATTGAGAAATGTGGTGCTAGTGAAAATAAATTGTTATAAACTTATAATTGGTACTAGTATTGTATTAGTTATTTATATAATTGAAGCCATTAGAAACATTTTCGGGTTTGTCAAATCAAAAGTAAACTGGCCAAAAAATGCAAACTAGTTTAACTAAAAATCAAAATTATCTTGTAGTGAGGAGATTAAAGAAAAAATTCAGTGTACATATTACATAATAATTGTGCAGCAACGGTACTTGAAGATTTTAAGTTGGGCGTGCAAATTGCAACATTTGAATGAAGTAAACAAATTTTGGACCCTGGAAATGAGTGAAACCTCAAGATGTCAAACCAACTGCTTATTGTACACGTTGTTGTTGGTCTAGTGCATTGTCCTATAGAAGCAATGCTATAGATTACAAAATCTTTTAAGGCGACTTAAAATTAAAACTTGATTATACCTAACGATATTCATCGTATATGACTCAATGTTGAGTTTTAAGGTTTGTACCATGCTTTAAATCTATTTTGAGTAGGACTGTAGGAGGAGGCAGAAAAAAAGAAGAATAAAAGTCTTAATGTAAGTATTTGACAAAATAATGTGTAGCTTGGTAAAATAATTAATTTACAAATCTGGTAGCCTTTCCCTGTTGAGCTCATCCAATATATTTCTTGCTTATGTTGATATCACAAGGAAAACAGTGTAAAAATGGTACCTAATATTTCTTTTTATCATGTTAACTCTGTTGATAACTGATTTCCAAATCTAGAATCTAGTATGATTTCTAAAGGGACATATATCGTGTTTGGACATGCGTTATAGATCGATGTTCAATAGGATTTTCACGTCAAAAAACTAAAAGGACGTAGAAGCTATTTGTAATAGCTTTGACTAGGATGGTAAATGAATCCATTTATCCACCGTCCATCCAATTTATTCACAATAAATTCATCCAATTTATTCATTAGAAAAAAAATAAAACAAATTGATGGAACCAAATCCATCCATTTAGTTTTATGGATGGTTAATGATCCATCCACTTTATTTATTTTTTTTAAATCTAATAGATCTTCTAATCAATACTTAATGTATCAAAATTGGCCCAACTTAATAATAAAAGAATGTGGGCAATTTTCGACCATCGTTGACCATGATTTTTTTCGGTCGTCATTGGTCAAGACTATTCTTTTGGCAAACATTGACCCGAGTTTTTTTGCTAACATTGGTTGATGATATTTTTTAGTCGACGTCGGTCGATGTTACTTTATGGACGATATTGGGTATGATTTTTTTCTGTTGACTTTGGTCGGAGCTATTTTTTAGCCGATATCGTCTAAAGTTTTTTTTGTCGACGTCGGCTAATGTAGTATTTCAGGCAATTTCAGCCGATGCTATTTTTTGAACGATGTTGACTAGGTTTTTTTCGGTCGACTTTGTTTAAGGCTATATTTTGGCTAATGTTGTCCAGAGTTTTTTTCGACTTGTGTTGGTTTATGATGTTTTTCAATTGACGTCGGACAATGTTATTTTTCGACGATGTCAGCTAGGGTTTTTTAGGTCGAATTTGGTCAAGGCTATTTTTTTGGTTAATGCCAGCTAAGATTTTTTTGTACAATTTCGATTGATGATGTTTTTAGGTTGACCTCAGTCGAGACTATTTTTTTATCAATATCAAATAAGATTTTTTTGGTCGATGTCTGTCGAGACTATTTTTGTTAATGTCGGTTAGATTTTTTTTGGCCGACATCAGTTGGAGCTATTTTTGGCCGACATCGGCTAAGGTTTTTGGTTGACATTGGCTATGGCTTTTATTTTGCTGACATCAACTAGGTTTTTCTAGTTGATGTCGGCTAAGGCTATTTTTCAGTTGATTTGGGTCTAAAAATATCACCGACAAACACCGTCCAAAAAAACCCTAGTTGAAATCATTCAAATAATAACATTGGCCATTATCGACCAAAAAATTTTGGTCGATGTCAACCAAAAAATCCTAACTAACATTGTCCAAAAAAAACCTAAATTGACATTGATTGAGAAAAACACTAGCCAACGTGTAACGCCCCGTATGCATCCGGTTCATTAACATTGATTTATGTTCGTTAAGCGCAACAATTATCACAGATAATGAAAATGGAAGCATTAAACAAAATGACGTCATCAAACGTCAGCAACAACACCCACTGTACATCATATATGGTGAATTCTCATAATATACACTGTATACATATCAAAACGGTACATATCCTTCACAGGGTACACACACAATCCTTTACAAGCATAAACAAAAAATAGAGCCAACATGCTCCTCAACACTATGCCTAAGGTTCTCATAGGAACTATCTCTGCTCGGGCCTCTTGCCTTGGGATCTATCAGCCGCTCCCTGAGCATTACCTGCAAAACATAATCCCCCGACAGGGATGAGATAACAATCTCGGTAAACTCAGGGTCCTTGGAGGTCTTTCCTCTCCCTGGTTTACTTCCATGGCATATAATATTAAAATTGGCATCACACACAATCCAGCCATCACGGCTCCCATAAACATATCACATGTATATCATAACACAGGTGTAACAATATAATAGATACACACATATCACATGGTCTGAGAGGGATCATCCACCCAGTGGTATAATCCTCCAAGACTTCATCCAATGCTTAAGGAAGATCATCTGAACAAGTACATTCCCTTAGGACTTATCCCAATGCCTAAGGAAGATCATCTGAACAGGTACATTCCCTTATGACTTAATCCAATGCCTAAGGAAGATCATCTGAACAAGTACATTCCCTTAGGACTTATTCCAATGCCTAAGGAAGATCATCTGAACAGGTACATTCCCTTAAAACCCCATTGGATACCTATTCCGGGGAAAGGTCATCTGACAGGTACGTTACCTTAGGACATAATTTGTTGTCTAAGGGAGATCATCTGACAGGTACATTTCCAACGAAAATCCCTAATACTCTATTCTACTGGTCAGAGAATCTCATAAATCACATAGCACAATACTATCACAGTATTTAGCTTATTATCAATCACATAACACAACACTATCACAATGTTTAGTTTATCATCAATCACAGAACACTATCACAGTGCTCATCTTATCATCAAATACATGTTTCAATAAAACAATAACACACAATTTCAATATACATGCATCATGATATATAATAACCATTACTCCTTCGGAGTATGGTGGAATACAAACAGTGGGAAACACTCCCAAGAACAAAGAGCTTACCTGCTCTCAACACTATACCGGCTCTCACGGCTTCGTGGTCACAACCACTAGCAAGATCACTATCACGCCCTACACAAGGCATAAAACAATCAATCAATAACGGTCCTCAGCCGTTAGAATAAAAAGAAACGTTATTCCTTTCAATAACCCTCTCAATCATCTATCTTAGGGTTATCAAAACTAACCACCTCATAGGCGACTCACAGACCCTCAGCAGGATCTATCCCGGCCTAACCAAGGCCTTAGAGTCTCTCTAAGACTCTGCATAAGACAAATCAACCAGTTCAATTGCCTTTAACCAGGCCATATATCACTAATTATTCAACTTAACTAAAACGGTTATTTCAACACATATTCACCGTTTATTTAGCCTCTTGAGTGACTTTTGTAAAAGCACTCAGGGTCATATATCTCATAATACCTTCCATTTCATCAACATTCTTCCTACTCATACATATCATAGAGTCAAAACCAAACTTCATCAGAAATCATGTTTCAAAGCTTAATATTCATCAGAATAGCCTTCTGAGCATACTTTTCTAAAGAACTCAAGCCTAATTTCAGCCCTATCACAAAGTGGTCACTATTCATCCCAAGAACAATTTCACAAATCAAACGGTAAAACTTGAGTTTCTTACCTCTAAATCGACAAGAAAGGCTAGAGAACAACTTTTCCAAGCTTGAACGTCCTTAAAACGCCTTCTTTTCTCCTCAGAATCAAACTTTGTGAATTTCCCTAGAGAACCGGATCTCTTTGTTTGATGGCTTTCAGAGAAAAGTGATGATGAAATCTAGCTCATTGAATAGTTCCTTTCAACTTTCATGTTGGGTGTGAAGGGTTTTGGTCAACGGTTGAGTGTTTAAGAAGCTTCTTTATTTCATCAATGGCAGAAGCAGAGAAAAGGAAGAAAGGAAAGAGAGAGAAGGCTAAGGAAAGAGAGAGAGAGAGGTTGTTATACAACGTCAATCGAAAAATAGTCCCGATCAATGTCGATCGAAAAAATCCTAGTCGACACCAGCAAAAAAATATTCACAACCAATATCTACAAAAAACCTAACTGACATCGGCAAAAAAAAAAAGTCATGATTGATGTTGACAAAATAGCATCATCGACTGATGTGGTCAATAAAAACCTAGCTGAAGATCGATGTCAGCTAGAAAATAGTCTCGGTTGACGTGGACTAAAAAGTCCTAATTGATGTCAGCAAAAAATAACCATCGAATGAATTTGACCAAAAAACCTAGTCTACCTCGACCAAAAAAATATTCTTAACCAATATCGGTCAAGTCGGCTAACACCATTGGTCGACGACAAACAAAAAATAGTCTCAACCGATGTCTTAGCCAAAGATTAGCGTCGATCGAGGTCAGCTAAAAACAATTTCAATTAATGTGTGTTGAGACTATTATTATTTTAGAAAGTATATTGAATTTTTTAAAATATATTATTGTTTAACTAAAAATAATTAAGTTTTAAATTATGTATATTTTTATATGAATTGGATGAATATTCATTCATAAAAAAGTGTTAATGAGTGAATTAATTTTTAATAGATCAAAATAAATTAATAAACTATTTTAATCTGAATCATTAAAATATTAATTAAGATTGATTCAATCCATCCATTTTTCACTTCTAACTTTGAGTAAACATGGATCGACTGTATATCAACACCAATCCAAACAAGCGGTATATTATTCATATTATATACGGCGTTGATGGCAGAAAATACAAAAGTTCAATGTCCAGTAATTCTGTGCATGGTGAAATTATACTTTATATATAGTGATGACTCCATTGTTCGCAGAGCTAGCTAATTTGTTTAGACACGTGAAAACTATTCTTAGAGTAATATATACTTTCTTTTATTATTATTATTATTATTGTTCCAAATTGTCAATTACTCCATTATATGATATCTCAAAGTATTATAATATTAATTAAATAGGTAGTATATTCTGAGATGGAAGAATCCATTTCTTATTTACAGGGGACAAAGGCATTGAATGAGTGAAATGCAAGGCGGTGTCTGAGGCCTAGGGATGCGCAGATCCGCTCAATGCGTTTGTTTGTTTGGAGCTTATGCTACACAATTATTGTCTATCTTTAAATGGATTTAATTTAGATGTATAGCCTATTGAGAGTATAAATAATTTTTATACTATTATTTATAATGATAAAAATATTATATAGAATAAATTTATTATTTTTATAATAATTATCTTTAAAATTATTTTAGAAAAAATAATTAAGTCGAAAACTTAATTCGATCTCTTATCAATCACTCATCTTCTCCTATTAATTAAGAGTTCGATTACTACTTAATAAAAAATAATGATGACCTGATCATCAATAATTATGAATAACATAATTAAATAATTATCAACCAAGTAATTCCTACAATCTTAAACTTCAAATATAAAAGACATTCACCTCACTTTTTAGCAAATATTATTTTAGAGAGACATGACATGTTCATGATGGAAGAGTTATCCCACACCTCAACACAGTGTCTCCTTAAATATCTCTACAACAACCTTATACAAATATGCATTATTAACACATCTAAGTCGTTATTATACTGAATTCTAATGAGTGTCCGAGTCTTTACAAATACACCTCTTACAAACACCTCTACAAGTGAATGGATCTCCAATGGAGGTAATGTCATAAGCTTGAGATCAACTTCCCTCTTCAAACACTAGAATAGATTATTATATTGATTATTTCAAAATACAAGTCATACCTAATACGATTTGGTATGATTAGTTAATAATGTAAAATTATTTATATATACTAGCTATTTATGAAAATTAAATTCATTTTAAATTTGTGTTTAATTTTAATATATTGTTAGTGTAAATAATTTTATCCCATCAACTAATTAAAAATCTTAATATAATTATAAGAATTTAATTATTTAGCACCCACAATATAATATAAAGAAACCAGTACAAAAAATTCTTTTAACATTAGTTGTTTTTAACATTTTATATATGTTTTGTGAATGTATGCTAATAAGTTGATATAGAAAAACTACAAGAAAAACACTAAAAGATGTTTGATATATTTTTCTTTTTTAAAAATATGTTTTCCTCCTTGAAGATATAACTATGAATTATGTGAGATTTGTAATATAAAGGAATATCTTAACATTAGTGAATAATTATAAATATCTTTTCCAATAATATTTTGCCTTTTTCAATGTTTAGCATCACAAGCAACTAATAACTAATTTTAAACATCTTATTAATTTTAGTATTTTAAAAGGTATGAGGTGATTTTAACTATCTTGACTGTAAAATTTTAGCTATAATCTTTATTCTATCTTCTAACATTTCAAAGTTAATAATATATAGTAAAAAATTGTTGATTAATAAAAAAATCATCTTGAAAAATATTTAAGAAGTCCATTTATATTAAAATATATATAATCAAGTGTAAGTAGTATTATTTTTAACAAGCTTGTACTGTAATAGAATTGAGGCGGTCATGACCTCATGGGCTCATATCATGAACCGCGACAGGTAGACTTGGATATTTTGAAGATATAGACTAATATATTTAGAATATAGTTAGAATTTTTTTACCAAAAAAAGAAAGAAAAAGATATACCTAAGTTTGAACGTGTCTTCCAGAGTACAGGTAATTTTACCCTACCCATTTATTTATTATAAGATCTTATCTTATTAACGACTAGCTTAAGAATATATTAATTAAAAATATGTAATGTATTCTCAAATTTTTAATTACTTAAAAATAGTATATTGAACATTTTTTTTATTTTAATATCATAAACATTTTATTAAATATGTGTCATTTTTATTTTTTAGTTAATGTTTTAAATAAATTAATTAACATCATTTAATTTTTATTTATCATTCTCCTAATTTGGCCAAATATCAACACATTCATCCAAAAACATATAAAAAGAAAGAATAAATATTAAAATAACTGCATTGACACGATCCAACGAATGGATATAATTGCTTCAGCATTCAAATTGGGGAGTTATCTTTTCCAAATTGTGTTGTAAGCATCGCTAATATATAAACATTATTTGAATAATTAAACAAAAAGAGTTATTTCTGCAGGTACGGATCCTGGAGTTTATCAAATGAGAGTCAATTTTTTTTTCACAATTATTTAAATATCTAACTTCTAATAAATAATTATTTAATAAATAATAAATTAAATAAATATTTATTATTAATTTTATTGATAAATTAAAGATATAATCTACTAGTAGAAATTTTTTAAGTAAATATTAATTAAAAAATTCATTTTTATACATTAATATTTTTTTTTCCATATATATATAAAGAATCTTAAGGGAGAGGGTCGAGATGCCTGCTGTTATTCTTAAATCCATCTCTGAATGTATAATTTTTGGTTGTTTGTCTTTATTTTCAACATATACCGAAAACAAAAAGCGTTCAAGCTAAATATTAATAGACCACTAGAAAAATTAGGTGACAAGAAAGAGGTAGTATTAGATAATAAAACTTTTTTGTTTTATTTGTGAAATGATAAAAGAAGAATTACTTAATAGTGAATATAAATTTTTTTTAAAAAAAGTTACACACTATATCCATATTTTATAAGAAGAACGTGAGAAAATATTATAAATTAATAAAAAAATAAGATAATGAAATAATGGTCATTACCAAAATATCTTTACTTTGGTAAAAGAACCTATTCGCTCTAAATTATTCACTATATAAACTAACAATTTGGACTTATAGAAGAGAGTCAAAGTAAAGCCATGGACACGAAGGAAGTTTCTGTAGTTTCAAACAAATGGGGGAAAAAGTGAATAATTGTGAACAAGGATTAGTACCTACATTAAGTTAAGATCCTACAAAAGAGCCATATAATATTATTTGAAATGAAAGTGGAAGGTATGTTCCGTGAGTCGCGGTGTGTGTGTTTCTTTCATCAAAACAACACCATAGTATTTGATATGATATTTGTATTTTTTCTTTTCTTTTCCCTGAGTTATACAATAATTTCATTGGTGATGTATAATTATCTTTTATTTAAGAGAATTTTGCATAGAGAAAATCAATTACAAGTGGACCAATTATAAAATTTTAATTGAAATAATTTTGTAGGTTAATATAATATTTTAAATTTTTTAATTAGGTATTTATATCTTAAAATGATTAAATCTTTAAAAGTTTATAATGTAGTTTTTAAGGTAGATTAAATTTAAAGAAATGAATTCCAACTAAATTTTTGTGTAGGTTCTTGATGCATTGTAACATCTTTAATTTTCTTTTCAACGTGAGATTGTTAAAAAAAAATCCTTTTGGCAATTAAATGTTTGATATTTCTTGAATAAAAATTTTCAGTCTTCAGAAAGTTTCTGATGTAGGACATCAAGAGTTGTTTAAAAAGTCCCTCAACAACTCTACACTTTTTTTTTTTGAAAATGAGATGCAATAAACGAGAAAAATTCAAGAAAAAAATAAAAAATTAAACGTCACTTTTTAAACTATAAATAAAGCCAAAACGAATAAATTGTAATTTCCAGATAATCATACAATTACAAGATGATTTAATTTTTCCTTTTTTTCAACCCTCACGCCACGCACTCATTGGGTCACACTTCTTGGGCCGGGCCCAGTCCCACTTATTCATCATTTTCTTGAGAGATACAATACATGCTGCCACAATCAAATAATAATAATAATAATAAACAACAATAATTATAATAAATAATTAAATTACCAATCAATTCACTTTGGTTTCCGAATCCTGATTTGAAATCTTTACTTTATAATATGCAATATATAAATATATACACACAGATACAAAACACACGCAAATGCCCACATCTGTTTCTTGGTTTGTGAAGCATCTTCAATGTGTACCTACATGTGCGTCTTAAATCCTAAAGGTTAGTAAATTATTTTTTTGTTCTTTGTTTTTTATTTTTTATATCTGTTATATTTTCTGGTTCAATTTATATGTACAATTTGAGCATGTTCCTGAATCATCCATATGATATCATCACCTATTACTGTACCTGTGAACTTGGGTTGGTTCTTTTATTTCCTCTTTGAGACTGATTTTAAAGCTTCTGCATACTAGGAAGCAAAATTTAGTCATGGTTTTTCCTGCAAACAATCATAGACCAAAAGTGTAGTTCAGATTCGGAGGTTTCTTTATCATTCTACCACAGTTTCATCTCTTCTCTTTGCACCCTTTTGGATTCTTGTTGAATGAGTAATAACTTTTTCCAAACCTGATGAATACTGCAGAATTGTTGTTTTGATTGAATTCTCATTTAGACAATCATTTGAAGATCATAACTAAGAAGATCAGTTGATTTGCTTTCTGAAATTTTCTATTTATTTGCATATTTAACTTCAGAACATAAATGATTGTTTATTTACCTGACATTAGTAATCAATTAATCGTGTCATGGCCATTCTTAGTTTTTCTCCTTGTGTGTTTTTAGATCAGCATCTGATCCGTGTTCATCATCTTAATACATATTCTCCCTTTTTTTATTCAGATCTTAGAAGTTATTGAAGTGGGTGTTGTACTTGTTCCTTTTGTTCTGCAGATTCTCTCTAACAAATGATTATTTTCTGAAAATCAAGTATGCGACTGAAGTTCATTGATTTAGGGTTTCCGACACATACTCTGACTTGTGGTTGACAGAGACACCACTGGGAATGCCAAAAAGATGTGCCTTCTTGATTGCAGCTTTGTGGCTGAGATTCATAAGGTGATACCCTTGCTATTGATTCCCCACTTAATGCTTGACAATAGGGGACCACAAGTTTGTAGCTCATTTATTAGCTATTCCTTGATGCACAATAGGCACACAAGTTTTTGTAGAGTGCCTGTTCTGCTAATACACGATCCGTGTGAAGACGGTTGAAACACCTTTATGCCATATGTATATAGGTATAGTTATATACATTTCATAATAGCAAATGATATAGAATTTAAGTGAGCTGAGGAAGTTGTGGAAAATTTCGTACTACTTTAAGGTCTCATATGGAGAGTAAGCCACATGTCTTAATGCAAAGATATGAGTTAGGAAGATTACTTGGCCAGGGAACCTTTGGAAAGGTTTACTATGCTAGGAGCACAATAACTAATCAGAGTGTGGCTATTAAAGTGATTGACAAAGATAAGATTATGAGAACTGGGCAAGCTGAACAAATCAAGCGTGAAATATCTGTTATGAGACTGGCCAGGCACCCCAATATTATACAGCTTTTTGAGGTTTTGGCCAACAAGAGTAAGATTTACTTTGTTATAGAATATGCTAAAGGTGGTGAGCTCTTCAACAAGGTGGCCAAAGGAAAGCTCAAGGAAGATGTTGCACACAAGTATTTTAAGCAGCTAATCAATGCTGTAGATTATTGTCACAGTAGAGGCGTGTACCACCGAGACATAAAGCCTGAGAACATTCTATTGGATGAAAATGGGAATCTAAAGGTTTCTGACTTCGGTTTAAGTGCTCTTGTTGATTCCAAGAGGCAGGATGGCTTACTCCATACACCTTGTGGCACACCTGCTTATGTTGCTCCTGAAGTCATCAAAAGGAAGGGATATGATGGTACCAAAGCTGATATATGGTCTTGTGGAATTGTTCTGTTTGTCTTGTTGGCAGGTTATCTCCCTTTTCACGACCCGAATTTGATAGAGATGTATAGGAAGATAAGCAAAGCAGAATTAAAATGTCCTAATTGGTTCCCACCAGAAGTATGCGAGCTATTGGGCATGATGTTGAATCCAAATCCTGAAACTAGGATTCCGATATCTACTATTAGAGAAAATAGTTGGTTTAAGAAAGGACAAAATATTCAAAACAAAAGACCTATAGTGGAAAACAACACTGTCTCTTCTTCAAGTACTGTTCTTCCTGATCAAAATGATTGTGATGGTCTAGCAGCAGAAGCAAATGGGGAGTCAGTTGTGCCCTTAAGTATAAACGCCTTTGATATTATCTCCCGTTCTGTTGGTTTTGATCTTTCTAGATTCTTTGATGAAAGTTTTAAGAAAAAGGAAGCAAGATTTAGTTCAAGGTTACCTGCAAATGTCATCATCTCCAAGCTAGAAGACATTGCTAAGCAACTGAGGATGAAAATAAAGAAAAAAGCTGCGGGTTTGTTGAAATTAGAGAGCCTCAATGAAGGTAGGAAGGGAGTTTTATCCATTGATGCGGAGATCTTTGAGGTTACACCTTGTTTCCATATGGTGGAGGTGAAAAAATCAAATGGAGATACATTGGAATATCAAAAGATATTGAAAGAGGATATTAGGCCTGCTCTTCAGGATATTGTTTGGGTCTGGCAAAGTGACCAACAACTGCAATCACAACAGTCCGAGCAACAGCAACAGACAGATGACCAGCAGCAACAACAACCACAGTCATAACCTGTTCTCAGTTTTGAGATGTCATGCTTACTGCATTTCATGGCAATCCCAGTTCTTTTCTTTTTTTTTTCTTTTTTTTTCTCTTTCTAAATTTTGTTTTTGCATATCTTGCATTTCATCACACTATGACCTCATTGTATCATTTCCCCCCCTCATTTTTAGCTGTTTCACCTTGTTGTAGCATATCTTATCTCAAAATTTTGTTTGCAAAGTTGAAGTAGATCATTTCTCAATTTTTCTGTATAACATCAGTCTTAGGAACTTTTGTCCAGTTCTGATTCAATCTAGAATTTTAAATATATCTTTTAGGAGTTTATTTACTTTATTTTTACTCACTTTAGACGATTTAAATCCTAAATATATATACCAACGCTCAGCTCTGTTGAGCCAATCCACTCAAGCCAGTATTATTACTCCAAATGGTATATGAATGCTCAAATGTGTAGGAGGGTTGCCTAAGGAATAAGCACACTTGTGTCAGAAGATACTAGGTGAAATTGGATCCCCTACAATTGGTAATTGAATTGCATGAGGTGCTGTTCCAAATCTGATGATGATTAATTTTCAGAAGAAACTTTCACACTTCTATTTAATACAAAAACAAATGTTTTGAAGGGTTAGGAGTTGTGAAGTTAAAAGTGTAACTGCAGACGATCTCAATCCATGTTTGGTTGTGATAGACAACAATAGTTTCTATTGGTTCCTCATCTTTCAAAGAAATGAAAAACTTCATAGTGAGAGTCGTGCTGGCCTCAAAAGTATTGGTTGATTATTAACTCTCTCCTTCCTTTTGTTCCCTTTATTATTGTTTGTACATCATGGAATGGAATTTTGTGTAATGGCATTTGATCACAGAATTCATTGACAGTAAGAAAGCATATTGGTGAGGGGCAGAAGCAGGCACTAATTTCTGTTTGCTTGGCATGATTTTCAGTGTGCCATTTCTTAACACAATGAGCAGGCTGAGTAAGCAACAAGAGCTCATTTAGCACCATGTGAAGGATCTCAGCTCTTCAATGAAAAAGCTACGAGTAAGCACGCTAGTGCAACTCTTGGTTTGGTCTTCTAAACATTGAGTTTTCCTGTGTAGCCATTTTAGTCTTTTAAATATTTTTGTTAAATAAAAATTAACAACTAACAATTAATATTGATTGATAAAAAAGGAAAAGAAAAGAAATCCTCGATGATTAAGAAGTTACTACATTAGTTTTCATTAGAATCCAATTGTAAGGTATGAGATTTGAGTCTCATTGAAAATATGGGATCCTAACGTGCAAATTATAAGGTCTTGGACTCTTTAACTACAACGGTTAGCTTTTGTGTAGTTTTAACAAGGTTTTATCAATATTAGAGCCTTTCACAATGTATCATTTTCAAATGAGTGGCGCGAGGTAGTAATGCTGATGTTGCAATGTTCATCTGGGTTTAATCAAAGAGTTAGTACACAACTAGCCTGCATGGGGTTTAAGTTTACAAAACATGGTGAGATGTTAGTATCTAATTTTAAGGTTAGAGACTTGAGTTCAATGTTAGAAGTACTATGGAACCTGGTGAGATGTTAGGATCTAATTGTAAAATATGAGATTTGAGTCCTACATCATAATTACTATGTATGTCAAGATTTAATTATAAGGTATGAGACTTGAGTCTCATGTTAGAAGTACAAGATTCTAGAGAGGAACTCATAAGGTTTTGGACTTTCCAACTATAATATTTACTTTTTCTAGTGGGGTTCTTCCAACTATAATATTTACACTAAATTTTAAGATTTTAAAATGTTTTTTCAACTATAATATATTCATTTTTATGGAGGACTGAAGTAGTGTCACAAAGTGATTACTCTGATAATCTAATGATTATTTTGTATGTTTTATAAATGAATATGAATATAAGATAATAGTGTCTTCTTAAAAATAATTATTATCATTGATAACTTTTTTGCATATGTAAGAGGAAAATTGCATATAATTACTCTCTCATACATTTGTGAAGCAAAGAGACTAGTACTGGAATATTAGTTTATTATTATTGTGGTGACAAGCTAAATTTCAATGTTAATTTAGATTTAAAAAAAAATCAAAAATTAATGTCATATCACACTAATATTTGGAAAGATGAAAGTGATAATTTACTTGACATGGATGATCTCTTGTTTTATATTCGAGAGAAAAGGATGAATACAAAGCATTCATCATAAGATGCAGGCTACCCGGCCAAGTTTGATTGAGGCACCTTATCTAAAATTGTCATCTGCTTGGTCCTTTTCAAAAGCACTTTAATCAAAGTCAATGTCCCATGTGCCAAAAGCATAACAAAGGAAAGAAGAGGCAGGCCTAGTTTTGAGGCACCTCTACAATTATATGATGCAGAATGATCATTGCAAACTTTTAACAATTGTGTTTGCTACTGAAGTGCAAGTCATTGATCAACGGTCATCACATATTAAGCGTCAAAAAATTCAGGGCAAAAATTATTATTAGCTATTGTTAGTAACATTATATATCTCCGAATGAGACACATGAATTGAACATTATGATTAATAAATTATTGGCATGGACTTGCGTTTTCATCTTTTTTCTCAAATAAAAAATTAAAAAACTGAAGCAACAATAGTTTATGGTTGTTGCACTTGAAAGTTTCAAACATGTGTATCATGTGTTTACTGACTCTTCTGAAATTCTGTCCAATTAATGGAATCTAAATTCATCTTGCCTAATACAAACTCATTTGGTAAAACAAATAACAGAAGTGTGGTGTTAAAAAGTTAGTTGTACTGAAGGTAAAAAACGCTTGAAAAGTTTCATAATATTTTTCATGTGAATATTCACTAATTCTTAATTATATGCAATAACAGTAAACAAACTCCTTTGATAAGAACATATGTATGGTAGAGAGAAAATATGGCAGTAACGAAACCTTGAGGAAACAAACAAGATGATATTATTTGTTCAGATTTCTCCATTCTTACATATTCATTGGTGGCCTGTTGTCAATAACTGCTTTGTGTGATCCATATCTGAGAAAGATAATGGAGTGTGACAAAGCAGATTATTTAACAAATTATGTTTTCTTATCACATCAGTGTTGTGACAGTCCAAAGCCTTACAATTGGACAAAGTTGGGGGAGTTGGTTAAGTCAATAAAATCAGTACCAACAGAAGAGGAAACTCTTCTCTTCTTCCTATCCAAAACACTTCTGCAACAAGGAGAGGGGGTTGACAAATCGATAATCTCAGCTTCATTGGGCACAACAAATGTGTGGCCGATGTCACGGTTTTTATTGGCTGCTGATGTAGCACCTGATTGCTCAGGTTCTGGTTGAACCAAATCAGCACCACTCTTATTCATCACACTCATAAAATCATCTTCAATAATATCTACTCTTTGTAATGAAGTTGTTGATGATGATTTCATTGTCAGTGGCGTTGTAGAACTAAACGGTTGGCTCTGCTCTTGTGAAGAAAATGAATTACCTGGTGGTTCTCTTGCTTCAGATTCTTTGTTCCACTCAAATGCTTTGCTAATCTTGTCCCCGTGATTTGGATTTTCTGGTGAATCAGGAGTAACTAAATCATCACCCACATCTGGAACAGAACCACTAGTACTAGTATTATTATCAAATTCTACTTCATCAATATTATCATCTTCATTCTCTGACAAACTATCAATGCCTTCATTATAACATGGAAGTTCATCCAGTGAGCCAAACTTGGTCTTCATGTGCGCAGGCAAGCTTGGGCAACCAGCACAGTGTTTCATGTACTTAGTGGAGAAGAAGTTCACAGTGATATTCATGCTGTGATCATTTATATCAAGTCAGCATCAAGAACTAAATCACACCATTACAGCCAAAAAGAAAGTCCATTCCTAACTCAATAGAGGTAGAGACCATACCTCTGCCAGGATGGAAGGGTGAGCATTGTGTATGCAAGTTTAATCTTGTTGGCAATTCCTGAGAGGGATTTAAACTCCACAGCTGCCTTCCTTACAGCCAACGATTCAACAGGGTGCTGCCATGCCCATTCAAACTGCAAATCCCAAATCAAATTAACATCATAAAAACATTATCTTAAAATTTGGGATTTAAATAACATGATATGCTTGCTTTCTACTCGATCCAATCAGGCCAAACTTCTCAGGCAACCAGACTCATTCATGCTATGTAAAACCCGACAAATTAAGTTTACAAAGAATAAAAAGGTGAAGAAATGGAAGAAACCAAAAAAGACTAGTATTGGAACCTGAGCCCCAATATCCATATTTTCCACATCTGATCTTTTCCAAATAAAAATTCTAAAGCACATTCTCGTACAAGTTCTTTTTATTTTTATCAGCGCACATTCTCATACAAGTGATTGGATATGTTAACCACAAACTGCCAGAATTTAACAAGTGCATTTTTTAGTATGACTAGAAAACATGTCAGTTGATAGTTCCCATGTACCATACATCTAGAAGCAAATTAGTCCTGTTGGAAATTGATACTGCATCAAAAATAGAGTTGACCCTTGCATGTTTAATTGCTTATTAATGAGTAAGTCCATAAACTAACAATCTTTCAGCATTCATAACATGCCCTCATGCTTAGCACTTCATGAATTTAACTAGCACAAGCAACCAACAATGCCAAACATAAAGCTTCAAACATTTTGATTGCTACAAATGTTCGAAACATTACATACGGAAAGCAATATCAGATTCAAACCTGAAGAGCAGAGACATTTGTTGGGAAGCCATAGATACACAAAACCATCTCCCAAGGCCTCCTCTTCTTCGTTCTCCAAGCTCCACATCCAATCTCCCCATTGTGTTGCCTGATCCGGCGCCTCGGATTCACTGTGAATCTGAAATTGCATACATGGAAGCATAAACACGAAGACTAAAAGCATAAGATCCATCACACAAGAAACAAGTTGAATCAGAAACCTTAAAAACAAAATTGTTAAATACCCAACATTTATACCAAAGAAAAATTCAAAAATTTTCAACAAATTAGCAGCAGAAACATTTCTAACCAAACAAGTGTAAGATCCATCACAAAATAAACAAGTCAAAGCAGAAACCACAAAACAAAATAGTTAAATACCCAACATTGTTACCAAAGAAACTATATTTTTTTTTATAAAAAAAACTAGCAGCACAAGAGGATCATCAGATCATAAGGGGACCAACTTGAAATGAAATTGAAACCAAACAAATTGGTATAGACCCATGATTTGTATGAAGAAAAAACCAAAAGGGGTGTGCGTATTTTTGGATGGAGTAAAAGGGTGTCATCAAAATTGGATCTTGGAGAAGTGAAAATAAGAGATGAGACGAGAGAGGAACCCGATATAAGTGTGGCCTTTGTAGCGGGGGCTGAGAGATGTCAAGAGGTAGCAAGCAAAGAACCCATTTCCTTCACAATCCTCGTTTTCGTTTTGTTCTTCCTCTTCTATTACTGCAGATGCAACCTTTCTCTTCCGCATCTCTCTCTCTCTCTCTCTCTCTCTCTAATGAAATATTACCGTTGAGTCGAGACTGGTAGATATGTTTGTCTCTGAGATGAGATCGCATAAGGTCACGCTCATGATGTTATATAATTAAAATTAAATTATGCTCGGAAGATACGTTGCTTTATTATAGAGAGAAAAAAGAAAGACATTTTGAAAAATACATTTTCAGCATTTTGCAATTCTGATTTTTGAAAAAAATTTATATGTGCGGTGTAATTATCGATTTCAAATATGTAATTCTATTTTTTATTTGATTTTTAAACTATAATATTAATATAAAATATTCTTATTTAAATCAATGATTAATCTTTTTCTAAATTTTTTTTATTTGATTTTAATGTATTACCTTTGTAAATTATTACTATTATTCTATATAATACAATTTGTGGTACTATGTTATTAAAATGACTGATGGTAAAAATCAGACTTAAAATTCAAACTTCATTGTCGTTATTATATATATATATATATAATTTAATGGTAATGAGTAATAATCAGTTAATTATTAAAATGGTCATTTCCTTAACCTTTTAGTGCAGGTATTGTTTTAAA
>PYAF01001383.1:394494-416790 GCA_007407185.1 Glycine tomentella | reverse complement strand
TTTTTTTTTTTTTTGTTATAAGAAATTACTATTTAAGATCTTACCTTGACAAAGCCAAATTCAGTAGCAGGTGATACTTCATCGATATTAGAGGACCCATTTAAGTGATTTTTATATAATGAGATTTAAGGTATTTAATTGGGGGGAAAATAGAAGACTTTATAACAATTAGCATTAGCATAATGAGCATGTCAAGTACTTTTTCTTTCATGAAGATAAAAAAATGAACACTACAAACTTTTTTTTGACCAAAAATGAATACTACTAATAATGAATAACGAAAGAGTTTGAAATAAATTATTACTCTTTAACCGACGTTTTTAAAAATAATGAATATCAAAATGAAGACAAGTAATGAAGATCTACATTTTTTTAATCCTTATTTATATTTGAGTTTAATTAAATATTAATATTTGGAGAAAAACAAAATTGTAACTAAATGAGGGATCCCATTTATAATATTACCCCCCACACAGGCTTCAATTTTTGAAATCATATTGGAAAGTCTGAGAGATGATGTAAGTGCAAAGTAAATAAAATGAAAATGGCATTGATCATAAGCAAAGGCAATACACTTGCTTAAAGATGTGTTTATACTTGCATTATGCTCAAGACTTTGTTCAATTGAATGAAATAAATGAAAAATTAAGTAGAAGAGGCTATTGGTTTATATCATTGTAAGAACTCCCTTGGTTTTTATTTACTAAGAAAAAGAAAGAAGAAAAAGGAAAGAAGCTAGAAGAGTGTCTTTTTGTCTATCTTCCTACCAGTATAGCTAGGCCAGAGATTAGTTCAGATGTTACCACTTAAAGCGTTAATTATTTTTTTCGCTTTTGTTTTGCTCGGGTCCCTATTTAATTATCTACCATTATAGCTAGGAAAATCAGACACATTTTGGTCACAATTGTTTCATAAATACACCAAAGTTCCTTCTAGTCTTGCATGTGGCATGTGTTCAAAATTCCCAAGCTCAGGCTTGAGGTTAATTCAAAATAACAAAGAAAAACTCATTAATGATTGTAGTGATACTGATCAAAAGTCAACTTAAGAATTAGCAATGACAGCAATTATCGGAAGGAAAAAATTTCGCTCCAAATGTTACATAACTTGGTCATTCTTACCCTGTCATAATCAAGATAAATTCCATTGTGATAATCAATACAAGATGGTACAACATTCACATGCCACTGCTCTCCAGAGATGCATAAACTAGATAAACCACCAGAATAGAAATTTTCCCAGTTAGAAAGATCATTTGACAATCCTACCAATGTTTCGTATACAAAGGACATTAGTCGCCATTACCAGGCAAGATCAAATATGATACCGGTCAAACATTAGCTTCAGATCTTTTGCATTAGTGCCTACTCATATGCTTTCAGTATATTACATTTTACTGACATCTGGGACACAGGATGAAAGAGAGTCAAGGAAACACAAACTGGAGAATAGAGAAATGTTCACATTATGGAAAAAAATTGGATTTGGAAAGGATAGAAATATCATCAAACATGAAGCAAATATTGATCAAATGGATTCTTCCAAATCAACTCTGAGAAGAGTAATTCTTTCCATAAAAAAAAAAAAATCAGAGAATTTTCAAGCACAGTTTATTCTAGTATTGGTAGAAAGTTTAAATCCTCTAATGACCGAGAAAGCGAGAATCTAATCCAAATTCTTGTAGCACAGGTTCAGAAAGTTTACTTTTATAATGGCATTTTTCAAGCACCGGTCAGTTTCATGAAGAATTTAAGAAGCAATGATTCCGTGTTCATGTTCTTCTTTTGCTTCTCTATACAGGTATATTCACTCCCCAGTTTTACACAGGGAAGTTTCCTTCACCAAACATCATCGCAAATTCCTTTTTAAGAAACCAATCTTTTCTTGCCTTCTACCTAAAAACCCATCAGCATCCCCAAATATTTTTTTCAGACATGCTGTTTAGAGAACTCAACAGCCACCAACTCGGTTCCCTATCATTATCATACTATTACTAGTGAGTAGTGAACCAGACATACTATAAAGTTCAACCGTACATCAGAACACTCAATAACCCTTTAATCCATCCAATTTCAATGTTATTCTATCCTGCTGAAATTTCATTGTTTACCATGCCTGCCCCACTCCCATATAACTTCTGAGTTTTGACTATAGGAAAAATGCAACAACTCACCTATCCTATTCCTACATCTACACCAGATACCTTGTGTTGCTAATTGCTAAACAATAACAAAGCCTACAACTAAATCTCATTGAATCCAACAAAAGCATTGCAACTCTGTTGACACCATGCTATGAACCCAAAAACATACAAGCATCTAATGGAAAACCCATATTGAAATTAACAATTTTACATGAAAACAAGAAACAACCCAGCAATCCAGAACAGAAGCAGTTAAAAAAAAGGCAACGCTTCACATGATGATATATCAAGAAAATAAGCTTCATTTTCATTATCATTATTTTTTGCAGTTATAACACTTTTCACCATTCAAAACCAACAACAACAACACTATGAACAACATCTATATGATACATAACATCCAAACTGACCCTAAAAATTACAATCCCAGAGGCAACGTTCAATCACCCAATATGGGCCCACAGAGATCATGGAACCGAACAATTACAACAACATACAATCACATCATCACGATCTCTTGGAAGAATTAGAAACCAAATGCCTCCAAAGGTAACGTCCACTAGCCATATCCACGAAGGTCCAGAACCCAGACTCTACCACAGCGCGAACCTGCATCCACAAAAATTAGGGTTATTAGAAAAAGCGAACCTTTTTGTGAAATCGAGGCAAAAGGGTGAAACGGGTCAACCTTGGAAGTTCCATTTGAGGAAGCGTCGGAGGAGTCTGAGATTTTGGGGTTGGGAGGAACAACAGCGTCGTCTTCTTCGATCTGAGGCTGAGATCTGAGGTTTCTGAGAACGAAGAAACCGGCGAGGGTTGCGGACAAGAATATCAAAATGAATCGCAGTGGACACATTTTGTTATTTTTTCTCTGAAGAAATGTGTGTGTGTGTGTGGCACACTCTTGGACCCCAAAGAGATTAAGGTTGATAAATTCCCTTTAATGGCTGCTGTTAAAAATTCATTATTATTATTAGTTTTATTATTGTGCAAGTGTAGTGGAGACTCACTGGATAACCAATAGGAAGGATCACACATGTTGTTGGTGGGTTCAGATTATATAAAGTCCAATTCTTAAAAAAATGATAATGATAATGACACTTGCCAAAGTTTAATTTGAGAAATTTGAGCACTCCTATGCATGTTAGTTAAAAATGCTTGTTTTTTGTGTTTTTAGATTAAAAAATGACTAGTCTTTTATTTTATTTTCAGTTTAGTCTTTTATTTTATTCAATTTATTCAAAATAATCTTATCTTTTTAAAAGTTTACTTTGATATTTTATCTTATTTTAAAGGTTAAAATATGTTTGGTATGGTCCCTATGTTTTAAAAGTTCTAAAATGGTTAGGAAACCAATTTAGAACTGACGGAAGAATAAACTTTTAACCAAAACAACGTTAAACTTAGGTCATTGGCGACTGCAACCCCTCTGGCTTCCATAGAAGTGAAGTTTCTAGCGTCAGTGTGACCCTGTGGTTTCATGATCATTAAAAGGTTGTAATTGTCAACAAGGTTCACATAAAAGAAATTTAGTCTGTCGACATCGTTCAGGGTGAACTCGGCAAGAGTAGGCGATGAGATTACATATGTTGCATTCCATGACGAAGGAACCACAATTTACTTGTCAATGATGCATATTTAACACCGTTTAAATTAAAACTAATGAAAAGACTAACTTGTTACTAAAAAAAAATTTAGGGGACTATTTTAGAACTTTTAAAACATAAGAGACTAACTTAGAACCCAAAAATAAGTTAGGGAATCAAACATATGTTTTAGACTATTTTAAAAATTCAAAATGGTATTTCAATTATTTAATTTAAAATGATAATTTATCTAAGTGTTATTCGAATGACAAAGTGAAATATATTTATAATTGAAAGAACATTTTAAATAAAATAAAGTGCTAAAAATAACTTTTAAAAAAAATAAAGAACCAGTTTAAACAAAATAAATAAAATAAAAGACTAGTCAAAAAAGTATTTTGAATTTTTTAAATAAGATAAAAGATCACCTTGATCTTTTGAAAAAATAAAGGATCTTTTTAAACAAAATAAATAAAGTAAAAGACTAAAATGATCATTTAGACTTTTTTTTTATGATGACCACGATGGAAAATTTTATTTTATGACTTGGTACTGATTAATTTAAATGACCTCTGAAAGGGTTGTTAGAGGAGAATGTGAACAAGTATAATAATATTTTGTTGTATTTGACTGGAGAAATTTTCAGTTTAAAGCATTTTTTTACATAAATAAAAAACCAAAATATGTCCCTAGTATGACAAAGCTGGACCCAGTCTTTATGTCCCAATGTTTGAATATTGGAATTTTTTTTATAGGTAAAATGGAACTTTCAAAATTGCCACTTAATTGAGTTATTTCAAATCAGCATTAAATTCCAATGCCATTAATTTAACTGCTCACAAGTTAATGGCATTCATTGCTGATCCTTGAAATCCATTTCTCAGGGAAAATAGTAATAAATAGAAATATTTAGATCAAGTGTGCGGCTGAGGGAGTTAGCAAGGTTAGGTACACGCTGAAAACTAAAGTGGTAAGCATGTCCTGCATGCACCCACTATTTTTGACCAAATAAAAAAAATTATTTGAGCTATTATAAAATAAACACCCAAAAAAATCATAAAATAATTTCTTGCAATGCCACTAAAAATTAGATGGGAGGCAAAAAAAAAAAAAAAAAGGTTTGGCCTGGCACGTGGCAAATGAAGTCTGCACTTCACTATGCCCATGTGCTGTCTTGAATATATAAAACATCTGCACCAGAAAGAGAGCATGGTCAGCAAGATAAGAGTAAAAGCAAAACCAGGTGTTATTGGAAGCAATTAGACATAGACATTACTACTTTCGATTATTATGTTTTACCAGTGAAAAGAAAAACAAATAATATGGATGATGGCACAAAGGTTGCACCAAAGTACTCACTAAAGGGGGTTCGTAACCACTTTTAAGGTCACAACTTTTATAGCGTATTTGGATTGGGGGTAGGAATCCTGATTCACATGAAAATCATGGTAAAATCAACACCAAATCAATTATTTGTTACTTCAGAAAATCGCGGTGAGTATAAATCACCGTGTTACCAAACAAACATGCACCTGGCCTTCCATGAATAATAAGAAAGGAATACAATAGCTGTACAATTCAATTACCCTTCTAGAATCCATTATTTAACGTTTAACATTCGCCTTATCATATCTTACTGAAGCATGTACCTGGACTTGGTGTGCAAAAGGTTAAGATAGTAGTTGGTTTTACAATGGAAACATAGTGCCCTTTATAATTGGTTTACCTATAGTATAAACATGTATGCATACATGGTGCTATGAGCAAAATACTTGAAAAGTTAAAAAAGAATCAAACCACCTTACTACAGTCTTCTGGCAAATCGAGTTATGTTGGCTAGGGCTGTTCTCAGGCTTCGAATTCCTGCTCCAGATTTTGAGCTTACCATCATCTGCCATAGACAATCCACCCAACGCTTAATCCCAACAATAATGTCGGGAAAGTGGAAAATAAAATAGTATGATAAATAAATCTGCCAAAAGGATCAGCATACCACAGGCTTAACTACAGATTTGTTCTGGAAGAGGCTCTGTGATCAACCATGAAGAAACTTGTTAATCTCCAAAATAGAATGTTAATTTTCATACAAGATTAATTTGGATGGTCAGTGTTTACCTCTTCAATTTGCATGGCACGTCTTGCCACATCAATTGGAAAGACCACATCTGTCTTGGTTAATACAATCTGATATTTAGTTTTTGATCTGCAAATTGATATCACTTGTCAAATAAATTTAGGTACCTGGCATACTCCCTTATGAGTTTATATGATCAGAATATAAGCCACACTTATATTTGTAACTTTCCCAAGGAAAGAAGAAATAAAGAACAAAGGTGCATGACACCAATGGCCAAAATAAAGCACAAAGACACATGATGCCAATTGCCCATGTGTGGTTTACCTTTCCATTAATTCAATTAGTTCAAGATCTCTTGGTTTCATACCCCACTTTGTATCAATCAGAAGGCATACTCGTTTGAGACCAACTCTTGTGGACACATACTCCTTCACCTACAATTAGAGGGTTTCCAGAAACCGATGCTTAATATAACAAGGCAACTCAAAATGCACTCCATAAACATTCCTACAATAAAATACGAGGAAACATGGAAAATGCCAACACATATGACCAAATGACCCGTATACTGTCCCAGAGTGAAGGCAGAAAAGACAAGTTAAGAACACAGATCCATGTGGCTAAGAGAAAACTTGAACATATAACGGATGCGTCGCAACAAACAATGCAAAGTTATTATAGCTAACAATCAAGTCATATCTAGCATCCACTAAATGGATAAATTGACAATAGGTAATAGTATAAAGTTTTAATACTAATAAACAACAATTAAGATCTTAATATATTCACTATTGGCCAAGATGAAGTGATAGGTTTCCTATTTACAAGTGACTAACAATGGTAGACTGGTAGAAAAATAAGAAAAGAAAGGTTCCTGACTTCCTGTTATTCATATGAACAGAAAAGAAACTCAAGGAAGAATCCCCTTACAAGGGGTGTCTCCTTTTTCACTGAGAATGATCAGTTTATATTATTTTCTCCCAGATAACTTCCTTTAAAACTTTCCCTTATTTAACTCCAGAAGGAACCTCTAGCAAATGACTCATTAACCAACCATAACTCCAAATAAAAATCAATAGTAACTGACTCATTAAACTTCCAACAGAAACTCTTGTAACTTACTCATGAAACATTAACTGCGTATTATTACTGTTTATTCGTCCCAGAATAAACCTTCCCACCCTTATTCTCCTCATTAACTATTGGTATAGGCACATGAATAACAAACCACTTCATCACTCACTTTTGTATAGACAATTGGACAATTATTTTTTTATTAAGTGAATAAACCAAAGAAATCTAGCTTAGTATCTAACAAGATTTCTATGTAAAATTTGGTGAATCTCTTAAGTCTAACATCAACATCAACATCAAACCAAGTTTTGAAGACTAGGCCAGTGCTAAAGTTTATATCACCATGTTTTGATCCTGTGTCAAAGAGGATTTCTTTCCTCCAAACTTTTTGTAATTTCTTCAGTTGTAGTGAAACTCATTATTTATCACCAAAAAATTATTAACATGATTTTAATCATTCTCCTGAGTCAGGGCACCATTAACAGTAAAACTGGAAGCAGCATACCATGGCAAAAAATAAAGTTCCAGGAAACAACTCAATTAGTTTAGTGCACAAAAAATTTGTTAACACAATTATTTTCATCTTGGAGGGTTAATAAAACAGTCCCAGAATTGAATCGATGTCCCTCTATCCCCTGTGGCCTCTTCCTTGCCCCACAAGTACAGCAGCTATGAATAGATAGGTGGTCAAAACTCAAAACCAATCTAGCATGACAAGTGATGTTTTAATCCAACAAAATAGTGATTAAACTTTAACACATAACCTTGAAGTATGGGAAGTCTAGCGCCTATGGAATGATATCAAAATACTTTAGAGGCTAAACCAAACTTTTAAGAACAACCTGACCTTGAGAGATTGAATATAATTTGCATACTTACAAGCTCCTCCCAAGATTCTTTCACTTCTTCTTTTGCATAAGCAAATCCATATCCTGGCAAATCAACTAAACAATGCTTTGTTCCCAGCTGGAAGAAGTTGATTGTCTGCAGAGTATTCATCATTTGTTACAGAAGACCATTTCATCTATCAACACACTTTATATTTCAAATTTCCAAATGTGCCAACTTTCAAGAACTTTTGATACCTGTGTAAGGCCAGGCTTGTCTGATGTCCGCACAACCCCCCATTGTCTAGTCAGTGCATTAAGAAGAGATGACTTCCCGACATTTGACCTTCCTGATAACCAGAACACGGTCAGAAATATCATTTCACTTGTTTCTCTTAGCAAGTACATTAATATCTACCTACTTTCTACACAGATCTGTTGACTTGATTATCTGAACCCTTAAAATAATGATGAAAACAACCCCAAACCCCTTTGCAAAAAATTTACTGAATTTACCGTATGTAAGTTCAGTTCATAGCCCTAAAATGTACCCTCATAAGGAAGTGAAATACAAAATAATCAGCATCACAATGACTTGACTACTTGACTACAGTTTGACAAGTCTCTTATTACAACAAAAACAACAAAAAAGGACAGCTTAGTAGATGAGGCAACCACCATTGTTGTTTTCAGGAGGTTAAGATGTATTTAGCCCTGCCTGTAATGGATAAGCTGTTTCCCCAAAACAGATGACACTAGGCCAGCTGGAAGCAAGCTTACCATTGCGTCAAGAATGACAATCACACTTATTATTAGTATTGTTGTTGTTATTACAAGTACATCATACACTAACTTTTACATAACAGGAATAAAACAGCAAGGTAATAATGAAACCAGAAACAAGGTAATAATGATAAATGCAACAATGCCATAATACAATTAACGTAAACAAAGAAAACAAAGGGGCAAAGAAGTAGGGGTTAAATTGGTGCCATAAAACCATACCAGCAAATGCAATCTCTGGAAGATTAGGAGTTGGAAATGATGATGAGACCTTTGCAGCAGCAAAAAATTCCAATTTATTCCTAAAAATCTGTCAGTCAATCAGAACAGAATGACAAGATTAACAAATGGAAAGCAACAACAATTAAACAGAATAGCAATGCTTATTCTAGAAGTATATATTAATGTTCTTTTATTGCACTAAACAAACACATACATTTTCTTCAATTTTCTCTCTTTCCGAACTGCTAGAGAAGGGAATATTATCTAAGGGTGCAGAAAGATCTATATTGTAACCTGCCCTTTTTAAGTCAATCATGCGTCTCCTGCCCAAAAGCTGTGAATAATAACCGTAGTAGAAGTCAAAATACCTTCACATTAACAATGGAACAACATAATCAACACAACAATCAAAAGTCCCTACTCATACAGATTACATTTTTCTCCACAAAGGAAAGTATTAAAGGGCTAGGCTGTATTGCACGGAACTGGGCATTCTTGGACATCTTAGGCTCTTTCTTGGACTCCTTTTCCTTTTTCTTCTCCTCTTTACTTCCTGAAATTAACTTAGGGAATCAAAGGGAAGAAGTTCTCAAGGTACTCATGTAAACAGTAAAAATCATCACATTCAAGATAAGCCACAAGCATTTGATGCATTACAGACAGTACAGAAAGACAGTCACAGGATTCATTCAAACTTTAAACTAAGCTTAAATGTTCAGCAGAGGACAATCATCCATCAAGTCTGTCCTGTAAATGAACAGCTCCTCTTTGTATCTTTTTATTAAATTCTAAATTGAAAATACAGAAAATACACAAAGCAGATGTTAAGCATGTCCTAAACCTTCAACCTCATCCGATAATTTATAAAATCAGTTCATTGGGACCCGCAAGTCCCTTAAATAGTGTTGTAGTTTTTTTGCAAGTAGGCAAATGTAATTCAGTTGAATATGTAATATACTTAATACTGATATTTTCTCAATTGAGAAATGCTAGATCATATGCACACAGGAGGGTAAAATCAAAACTGAACAGACTGCAGAAAAAGATGAAGTGTTCCAGTGGAATTCTAATCATACTATTTGTACACATGAGAAAGGCAAAAAGGTCATATAAATAACATAAACCTTCATAGCTTACTGACTAAAGAGAACTTTATTTCACTATAATTTGTTCATATGACTCATGTCATATAACCAATTTTCAGATTGTGCCTAGCAGTGTCAGAAGTATAAGACAAAATAAACGTTAAGTCATAATCTCAGTAGAGCACTAAAACTTAGCTCACAGAAATCATCATTTGCACATCTTAAACATCATAGATAAAGGTGCTCAATTACAAGTAGTATTTTATTATTCAGAATTAAAAATATATTAATTACCATTTATTAAAACATACAAATTACAATCATTAGCAAAGTTCTTTCAATCACAAGTATGATTGCATAATGCATTTTAAAGTTCCTAAGGAAAATATTAGCATAACAACAAATAAAGAATTGTCAAACAGCACCTATGTTTGTGCAAAGAGAGGAAGATAAACCACCTACCATTAATACCAATGCCATCATCTAGTCTCTTGTTTGAGATATCATGTGGGTCAATCTTTATCACCCTTTTCTTCTTCTTTGGGCGATCATCTAGCATCTCAGCATCATCATCATCCAACCCTGTTTTACCTCTGGCTTTTTTCTTGGCAAAACTTGAACGAGATACAACTTCTTGGTTTTTCCCTTTGCTCAATTCAGTTTTATTTTCTCTACTTCTCTTCACCGAAAGGCTTCCTTGATCTTCTGCCCCAACCAATCCAATTTTCTCCACCTCCTTCGCCTTGCCTTTCTGTTTAGCAGTGACCAACACAACATCTTCCTTCCTTTCTCTCCCCATCTGAGTCGATCCCTTCACCTTTAACCCGGCATTCATTGACTTACTGGGACCCCGCATTATAAGGTGGCCGGTGTTCCCTTCAACAGGCTCAGCTTTAACTCGCTTCTCACCATTCCTAATCAAAGTTCTCTTCTTCTTAGATGTTTCCACACCATTCTCTAACTTCACATTTTTATCCCTTCCCTCCTTAGCATATACCCTCTTCTTCCCACCAGAATCCGAAGTCCTCAACTTTCCCCTCTCCTCAACTTCTCCACCAGATTGCATTCCTTTAACCTTCACCCTTTTCTTCAACTTCCCCTCAGACCCATTTCCTCTATCATAAACCCCATTTTTCTCAAAAGAATTTTCATCCTTCTTAGTTCTAATAGAGTTCCTAGAAGTGTTTACTACAGGTTTAGTAGCCTTCTTTTTTAGCCTCTGCCTTAAACTAGCCTCAGAAGGCATTTTGAACAATGCTAAAATCACTTAAAAAAAAATTTTCTCAACAAACACTAACATCAACACCCCACATGAATTTTATGTGCAACGAAGCAAATGACAGGGTCAGACACAGTTTGAGTTCCCTGAATGCGGAGGCGTTGATCTTGGGACACTGGAGGAGGCGCTGTAATGTTACGTTGGGTTGGGTTGAGGTGTGAAATGCCATGGACCTTGCTAGCACCACCAAGATGGGCTCATGGGCCTTCTTAGATTTTGGGCTTGCTTACACATTTCTTCTATTTTTCTTTTTATTTTGAGGAACGACATGGAAAAAAAAAACTAATGTTTTGAAGTTTTGGTGTACATTTAGGGTATCCTAACACAGAAATCAAACTCTAATAGTTTTGATTAAAGGATCAACTATCTACCAATTGCATAATTATTTTTGAAAAACTATTGTTTTTAGACAGATGAAAAAAAATGGGTCTAGTTGAAGTCTTTAATAAGATTAACATGTGGTTTAATAATAATAAAAATGAAAGTTGTGCTATCATGTGATATCAAATATGTGCATTGAGTCGTTTGAAAATAGGACAAATACAAACTAATTCCTTAAAATTCTAGATAAGGAAGTTAAAATAAAAGATAATTATTTATTAGAGATATAGGATTGGCTATATAAGCCAAGATTTTACTCATTTGTAACTGATTTACTAATTTTAAGTATTATCCTAATATTAATTATTTTTTCTTTTTTCTCCATTTTCTCTCCTCCACTATCTGGTTACCATGAACTCCAACATGGTATCAGAGCAATCTATCCACCATAATTTTTCTTTTCTCCGCTGCAGTTCACCACACCACATCGCAGAGACTCCAATTTCCAGCTGCCACCGCACTGGAAATGGCCATAGGCGTAGCAGTTGCCAATTCAACTTCCACTTCAATTTCGAACTTTGTCCAATCGTGATTCTGATTGCAAGATTTGTGCCTTCTTCCGGTCATGAAACAAGAAACCACCACCATCAATCGACTCCACCCGTCTGTCGCCGTCATCCGCCGCGAAAATCAATTTCTGGTCGCCATTGACAAAAATACTCTGATCTTTCCGCATCATAACCCACCGATCAAGCTCTCTGTTCACTGTTGCTATCATTTTTGGTCGTGGGCGATTTCTGGCCACCGTGCACCGCCGTCATCCGCCACAACAGTTGCGCCACCAACCTTCGTCATGCGTCTCCGTCCTTTGTCGTGAGTGACAATTTTCAGTCACTGTTTCCAAGCTTCAATCTCCATGTTGTTCTTCTGCTTGGTGAGATAAGGCTTTTTATGCACACAACCTGTTTGCAAAAATTCCTCAATGAAGACAAATACAGTTCTTGTTGTTGATGTTGCTGCCATTAAGTTTTCTATTATGCAGCTTAATGTTTCATTGATATTTGGCCTATTTTGGCTTATTGTTTTCAGCCTTTTAGGCTTGTTTTGATGATTGTAACTTATGCCAATGTGGTGTTTAAGCATTGTTTCTTTGTTTGCTTCTGTCCATGGTGGTTAAGTTCTGTTTTAGCTTCTGCCATGGATGGTTAAGCCTTGGTTGCTTCTGTCTTGAGTGGTTAAGCATTGTAGCTTCTGCTCTTGATGGTTAAACTTTGATGATTTGAGCTTTTGCCTTTGCTTGGTGGTTAAGCTTTGATTTGCCTATTTTGGCCTTTGATGCTTGCTTTGGACTCTTGATTTGCTGGAGCAAGTGCTATGAAGATATTAGAAGAAGTTCAAGGATGCAGATTTTAGTTGAAGACTTCTAGGAGTTATGCACTATGGCTGCACCTACACTTTGATTTGTTTCTAAATCCTTGTATTTGGCCGATGTATTTCTGGCATTTTAGCTATATTCCAGTTGATAGACTTTATTTTGCTTTGGTATAATTGTGTAATCTTCTCCAAGTTGGAAGTGTTTTCAACAAATTCCAGCTTACGGGGGGTATTAGAGATATCGGATTGGCTATATAAACCAAGGTTTTACTCATTTATAACTGATTTACTCATTTTGAGTATTATCCTAATCTTAACTACTTTTTCTTTTTTCTCCATTTTCTCTCCTCCAGTATCGGGTTACCATGAACTCTAACATTTTGTATAAAAAATATACACGTCAAAATTCAATATCGGGTGTCACCTGGAGCAGAAACATTGCTACTAAATTCCATCACAAAAATCAGTTAATACATGTCAATGTAAAGTAAATAAGTAATAAAACTCTATGCTTCCTATTCTTGATGTCCTCCATATATTATTTACACATCCAATTGATGAGCAAAATGCAGAAAGAAAAGGCAGAAACAAACTGATAAACCAAACAATTATGTGGGCTAAAGATGAAACGTAGTCCTTACCTCACCCTGTAAAAGTACAAAGTTTATTATAAATGTTGTTGACTGGTATAGAATTAAGGTTTTTCAGTTCTGTATATGCTGGGATGATGAAGTAGATATTTATGTCTGTATGCTATTTTTGCGTTGCATACATCAACACCTGCTAACACTATATTTCACTATGGTAGTTTTGTCTTGGAAGGGTTCTTTGAAGGGTGAAACGAATACTGGAGCCTGGAGGGTTGTTTTACATAGATGTCATGCTATGTTGTAGCTTGGTTCTGTATGCAAGTTCACAAAACCCTGTTGTTATCAATTAATTATTTAAAATAATACAATTGTTAACCTTTTCTTTTGCTGAATGGCATGGGGTCAAAACCCCAAACCAACAATACTTGTTAAATGATTCCGTAAAATAATTTAAGACTTAACATTAAATATTTAATAAATAACATATTAATCTTTCAATTTTATGTTATGAATAAAATCCACGTCAAACTGTAAGGTTTAAGAAAAAACAGGGATGGGAATTGTGGTTTCAATCTAATGATAAAAGATTTTCTTTTTTTTTTTGTTGAAATTACAATAAGGCCGAATTTGACATAATGCTAATGCATATGAAATTATCAATTGATATAAGGGGGCTTAACATTTACATGATCCTCAATCCTCACCAACATGCAGAAAGGAAAGGTACAAAAACACACTGAAATACAACAGAACAAAATTATACGAGGAACCATAGTCCTCACCCTGTAAAAGTACAAAGTTTAACCATGCTCCCATCCCATAATGTGGAGAAGGCTTTCCATCACTTATGTTCAATATACACACGATGTTTTGTAAGAAGAATAATGATGAGTAAATTCAATTCCCCGCGACAATGTTTTGTAAGAAGAATAATAATGAGTAAATTCAATTCCCCGCAACAACTTCCTCTCTCACAACCCCTAAAAAAAAAAAAAATACACCCCCTTTTTTATTCAATAATATACAAAAACCAAAAAAACATAAAATAATACATAATCACTACCTTCCAACTTCCATCCATGTATTTTGCCACACAAACACCGTGCCCCCACCAATTTCCATTTTTTCTTTTTACTTTTGTACATTTTGACTTTCTTTTGGATTTAACCCAAGCCATTCAAATTTCCTTTGACTTCAGTCACCGGCAACCTGCGACTCAAGATCTTCTTGTTCTTCTTGTTGATGTTGTTGTTTTTCTTCTTCTTGATGTTGTTGTTGTTCCTCCTCACTACTGTACGACGTGGTTGCACCCCCAAGCAACAAAGGCTTCAACCTCTCCTCCCACACACCCCTCACCGCCGCGGCCACGGCTTCGCCGCCCCTCTTCCTTACCTCCACCACCGAGAGCTCCGCCGTTAGCCGGTAAACCTCCACCCCAATCCCAAACCTCCCATTCATCCCTTCCAACTCCACCCCACACTCCTTCTTCCACCGCACCGCCATCCCAGCCGCCGCCCCCGCATCCTCCGCCGCCTCCAAAACCCTCTCCGGCGACTCCCGCGTAACCAACCTCTCCCCCCACTCCCCGCCAAACAACCCCGACAAATCCAACCCCGAAGAAAAACATATCAAATCAAAAGCGTTCAAATCCACCACCCTCTCGTCCTTCGGCCCGAAAAACGAACCCGACCCGGTTGCATGGTAATCCTCTTCGTGAAATTTTAATTCTTTGTACCCTTTTTTGAACCACGGGTCCCGCGTCATGCCATCAACCGTGATCCTCGTTTCTGGGTTCGTGTCGAGCAACTTCGATAAGAATCGCCGGAGCTCCGGCGACATCCACCGTGGACACCGGAACTCGCCTTTGTAGATTTTCTTATACATTACCATCAAATTCGGGTCGTTGAACGGTAAGTATCCCGCGGCGAGCACGAACAGAACGACGCCGCATGACCACACATCAACCTTGGCACCATCGTAACCTGCAACAAATGTCATTTTTGTACAACAAATTTTATAATTAATAAGACAATGAGATTAAGATAGAACTCATATAATAGTATGTTTGTCTGTCATTTCCGGTAACTAAGATTTTAAATTATAAATTAACTGTGATCGTAATTTCATCTCAAATTCTTGACACTGTTAACAAAATCATCCTTGCAACAAGGTTTTAAAAAATCATCCGCCACCGTGATTTAGACAGCATCATCAAGGTTGTTTTAACTGTCCGCGATTACATCAACTGCATTTATCCGCAATTTGTCACATTGTTTGTTTGATATTAACAAATCGCCACCAATATTTAAAACCATGCTTGCAATCAATGAGTAGAAAAAATCTTAACAGTGTGACTTGTAATTACGGTTGTGGACATTTTCTAAAACTATGCCCACAGTGTAAGAATTGAGACGAAATCACGTATCAAACGGTAAAATTTTGGTAAAAATTATTGTACGGGTTACTTTAATAAATATTTTGGTAAAAATTATGGTAACCTTTTTTGCCTAAAATCTCAGGTGCCACGTAAGCAGGCGTTCCGCAAAGCGTGTGGAGCAGCCCATCGGGCCGGATCTGATCTCGAACCGCACTCAACCCGAAATCCGAGACCCTCAAATCGCCGTTCTCGTCCAGGAGGAGATTCTCCGGCTTGAGGTCGCGGTGGAAAACGCCGCGCGAGTGGCAGTACCCGACGGCGGAGATCAATTGATGAAAGTATTTGCGGCTGAGATCCTCGGCGAAGCGACCCTTGGAGATTTTCGCGAATAACTCGCCGCCGCGAACGAAGTCTATGATGAAGAAGATCTTGGTCTTGGTGGCGAGGACCTCGTGGAGGCGCACTATGTAGGGGTGGTGCAGCTTGCTCATGATCGAGATTTCGCGCTTCACGTTTCCGGCGAGGCCGGTTCCGGCGAGTTTCTTCTTGTTGATGATTTTCACGGCCACGCTCTGCCCCGTTTGCACGTTGCGCGCGTAGTGGACTTTGGCGAAGGCGCCGCAGCCGAGGACGCGGCCCAGCTCGTATTTTCCGAACAGGGTGGTTTCCTCCGCCGCCGCCGCTGCCTGGTCGATCTCCGGCATTGTTGCGCCACCAGAGACCGAACCCTAACTTTGAAATGGGGGGGCAAGCACTCGGAAGCGGAAATTGAAGGGTGAGTTATGCGATTGGATAGGTGAATTGAAATGGGTCGATTGCAGAATTCGATTTTGGTTACTCGTTGCAAATGGGGGTGTTGCTGCGTTTTTTTTGGGAAACAAAATTTGAAGGATTTTGAGTTTTTTTTTTTTTTGTGGGGTACGGCAGGTTCGGAGAGACAGAAGATTGTGAGGTGGTGTGGGACACACGTGCATGTCAACCATGTCATGCGATTTTGACACGTGTTCATATGGGGACCCCTGTGTTTGAAAATGTGAATGTGAAATATGCTAAGATGCTTTTGCTTACTTTTTCTTCTTTGAATATTAGAATAGACGGTGGCTTGTGATTAATCGTTCATGCTCGTTGCATCAGTTTTGAATCAACTTCATTTTCGTGTTTAAGCATTTGATAAAATGGGCGTTGGTCGGTGGTTAAAGAAATTGATGAAAATTAAAAACAAAAGCTTGTGGGTTTTTTTTGGTCGGAGTATGATTTTATTGGAAGATTAACTGTTGAGTAAATAATCTATATTATATCAATAATGATTAAAATTAGTTATAATAATTTGTGTTTTTTAATTAAATAATATAAAATTATTATCTACTTTTGTATCAATATTATGATTAAAAAATATATTAAAAAATACCTACTTTATGTTAGTAACTCTGTAGCAAACAGAATCTATAGCTTAAATTTGGTCTTCTGTTTTGGGAATGCAATTTGTTTATGACATCAAACCGCTGTTAGTAAAAACTATAAACTATATTTTATAATTTTATGTTGGCAACACAATTTGTGTTATTTTTGGAATATCTTGACTACGAGTTTAGAACCTTCAGTTTCGGTTAAACGATTCTTGAATAAAGTTTATAAAAGTTGATTATATGACTACTTTCTTTATAATTTGTTTAGAATTTTTTTTTTCAATTTTAAAAATTGTTAACATGAGTTATTTGATTTTTTTAGAAAAAACTATATACCCTTCACGAATTTATCAAACATGTAGTTTAGTTAAAATTAAGACACAGACAATTATGACTCACCTTATTTAGTTAAAAAAAAAAAACTTTAGCTTTTATAAAATACTATTTTTCTTTTGCAACCAATAATGCTGAAAACAATGATGATAGTAACAGACACACCTTATTAATGTCTGCAATAGAGCAAGGCAATTCTCGAAAATTCCAGTTATTCCATGAGATATGTCATATTCTAGGTTACTGGTTTCAATCTCTTCTCTTGCAACTAACTTTTAATTTTCTCTCTTTTCTTTTTCATGTAATGAATGCCAATAACTTGCAAACAAAGACATTTCACGAAATTAATCTTTTTAACGTAAATTGTTAACATAATAAAATAAAACAAAGAGAAAATTTTAGTATTTTGTCTTTATATCTCTCTCTTAATTTGTATGGTTTTATTACGCAAAAAACTATGATTTTATACACACTTCAATTCAAAAATAGCACAATCAAAATAAGCTATTGCTCAATAATGTTGACAATCTAACCAATCATAAGTTTTGAACGCGCAGCTAGGTCAATAATGAAAACGAACGCTAAAAAGTTCCAAACCACAACTTAGAGCAAAGTGGGTTTTCAAATATATTGTTGGCAAATTGAGAAACATGTTGCTTAAAAAGCTAATTTAAGGGGTAAGTGATGTTACTCATTTATATGCTTTATTTTGACTATCTTTAACTGATATAAGATATGAATTTTTTTCAATATATCTCCTCCCATCTAACACTTCTAAGTTTTGTGCGTGAATAAAATGATGGATGACCCTTTGAATGAATCTTAGATATGCTTATATGAACTTAAAATGTGAATTTAGACATAACTCAAATTTAAAAGTAACTTCAAAAAGTGAGAATTATTCTTCATCTATATTCTTTATTTTGACTTTATCTTTAATTGACAGGAGACTTAGGATTATCCATCATAGCAAGATTTAAAAAGCATGAAAATAATGATTTTCACATTACATAATTTGGATTGCTATTTGTTAAAATTAACTTTATGCAGCATTTGTCATATTTTCTTTATTTTTCATGTAGCATGAAATTCGCACAAGTTTCATTGTTATTTGTCTGTGTCCGTGTTTGGTTTTTGGAGAAAAATTAATCTTGTTACTTTTAAATAAGATATACACGTTCTTAACTTAACTCACATCCGGCCGTCGTCACATTTCACATTCACATTCACATGATGTCCAAGTTCACTGTTTTTTTTTTTTTTTTTTCATTTACAATTGCAATTACAATTCACCTCCTCCCTTTTACTTTCTTTTGCACTGTGCATAGCACAGGCCGAATGCTAGTTTTATACTAATACACATTTTATTAAAAAATTAAGGTAAGCTACTCCTATCTATCTATCTATATATATATATATATATATATACATAAAAGGTAAGCTGCTCAATTTAATGTTGACAATCAAATCAATTATGTTTCCAACGCATAATGCAAATGATTTTTTTTAATGACATAATGCAATTGAAGTAATGAACCATGAAATGAAAATATTCAAATCACAATAATCTAGAGCAACAATGGGTCGTCAAATACATTGTCCGCAAATTGAGAAACATATTGCTTGAAAGCTAATAATGCGGCTTTTGAAATGCAATCAAACAGTGGTTTGACTACAACTCATAATATGGATTATTAGTAACATTTAACTTTTCGCATTATTTGTCTTCTTTTCTTTTATCTTCATATAGCATGAAATTTGCAAACAGCTTATCTGTGTCCATGTTTTCTTCCTTTTTTCAGTTTTTTTTTTATATTTTTTTTTATAAGAAATACATATTTAATATAAGTTTATAGTTAATATTAATATTAATTTTAATTTTAATTATGTTTAAATACACTAATTAAGGGACAAACTATTTATTCAATTTGGAATGGTTAAAAAATATTATTTGCTGCATTATGAAAATATAATAGTGTAAATTTTTTAAATCCACATATCACATCTTGAGCACGTACTAGTATGTAAAACAAACAAAAAAATGAGTTTTTAAAAGTAAAAATAATAAACTTACAAATTAGTGAAATAAGTCAAACTCAAACTTTTTTTTTTTATATAAATAAAGTATATTCAAGTTTTTATGCTAGCTAGCTACCTTTTATTTCCTTCTATTTAATTTTCATTCTCACGCCTTTATTAATTATTACTACCATTTTCGTCATTCAATTTTTTATTAACCTTTGCAAGTAGAAAAATTACTAATAAGATATTGACAACTTTGACTTTTTTTGTCTTACCATTTTGATTCAGCATAATAAAGTGACTTAAAAACTAATACAAAATTCAGTCAAAAATAAATAAAATCTGACTAAAATTATTTTGTTAAAAATAAAACTCGAATAGTATATAATGATTCAAATTTATTTACATTACATGAATCACTCTAACTTTAAGCAAACCAATAAATACTTTTCATCCTATCAGTATATTATTTTTATATTTTATTCATTTTTCGCATCTCGTCTGAGCCAAACAATACACAACATTCCTCTTCTCCTATTTTATAGTTATTTTAATTATTTTTTACCTATGAATGATAGACTATATATATATGTTTGCTTAAAGATAAGAGATATTGCATTTCGGTTTCAATTTGCAAATGGTCAAGCACCTGAAGAGGATGCACAAACATGTTTATGGCGGTGTGAATCTGAGGCTATGGTGGCCGCGAAGGAGTGCGATCTGCAGCTGAAGAGGGCAAAACAATTACAAAATGGGAGTGCACAATATATCACCAGTGTTGTGATTCTTGTGAATATAAATTTCTAGGATATATTTGGAAAGAAAAATTATAAAAGGAAGTGAATTAGTAATTAGGGGGAGTGAAAATAACAACTCCCTAATATAATTAATGGCAATGTACTTTGGACACAAAATATTGGTCAATGTGAAAAATATTGTTGGTCTAATTATTAGACTCAAGGTGCTGAAGTTAATCAATCAGGTGATAATTAGGTTTTCTATATTATCACGACATCTCATCATTCCATTATTTTTTAGGATTTATTCTATTGGAAACTCAACATTTGGAATATATAATTAGACAAAAGAAGACTTAATTTCTTGAGATCTGTTCTGGTTTTATGAATATGGGTGTCTAGTAGAATTGCTAGCTAGTGCATTGATATTGAATTAAAAATTCTCTCTAAGGTATTTATGGAAAAAAATACTTATGAGAATGCTGATCATTATGCACTTTAATATCAGTCAAGCCAATGGAGATGGGGTCTATGCACAATGCTAATGAAAAATTAGAGTAAAGAGAACTCTAAACTTAGTGATGCCTCCTTTTGATTTGTTCGGCTAAAATATCTAACTATTGAGATCACGATCTTTATCAGTTGTTGTTGTGACACTCTTCGGTAGTTATTATGTGCATAATTTATATCTCCTTGGTTATTGTTAAGATTTCTAAACATTGGATTCTTAATAGACCTTTTTGTGATTAATATTACTATGTCCATATATCGAATCCGTAACAAAACCATTTGACAAACAATTTTGGTATATTCAATCATGTCTTCAACGTAAATAATTTTAATTCGTTTTCTATTTATTTTTCTTGGTTTTTTTAATAAATATTGGAAACCATTCGGAACTTATATTTTTTATATATATATTTTTAATTGAATTTAAATACATAAAATGTTATTCTTGGTATTGTTTTTCTTACATACAGTATATAAATTCATTAAGATTCTCGTGTGAAACTAATTAATGATTGTCAATTATTATAAAATTGGTTTTTAAAAATATATTTAAATTTGTCATTTAAGCAAATACGTTTCTATTACATGTTGTTGGATCATTTTAAAATAAAATCACATAATTATAAATATTTTATACATGGATTTATCTAATTAAGCAAAGTAAAAAATTGATGCTTATATTTTTATTTTTGGCCCGTGGCTTCCTATTATCCAAGTCTGACTTCATTCTTGTTTGTGAAATCAGGAGTGATGAGAAAAAAGAAATTGGGAAACAACGTGATTTTTAATGAATATGTGTTTGCTACATTTTTGGGTTATGTCTATAACATATTGGTTACATTTTCTTCCATCGGTTACGTTTAATAATACGTCTTGCATCAGTATGGGTTTACTTGCATAAACTGCTTCCGTACTTCCTCGATCTACTTTCTGATGATAGATACCAGAAAATTCTCTTCAAGATACATGTTGCATAGCCAGCATAGGTGAAATTCAAAAAGTGGATAGAAACACGCAAAAACCTCTCTTCATTCACTGCATGCGTTTGGATCCGGATTATCTTTTCCTGCTTAATTAATTATTGGATGATTGACAAAAGTTATTGTTAATTATTGCTCAACAAAGATATTGGATTTTCCAATTAAATTCTAAATATCAAAGCACCAAATTCATTCATATTATTAGGTATGATTTTCCTATAAATTTCGTCCAATATATTAAAACCTTATATATATCTCTTTTGTTGAAGCAGGCAAAGCAACTCCATAATGCAAGACGTATTATTAAACGTAACCGATGGAACTTCATAACTTTATTAATTCAAGTGAATAGAGAAATTTAATTTGATGAGTTATGTTATTCTTAAGTTGACTTGCTTAAAACTTGAGCTCCTTAAAAACAAAATTTAAAATATATATACTAAAGATTACACAATTTTTAGATGAATCAATTTTTTTTCTTTTACTTTTATATCATCATATATACACATGTGTGTGTGTGGGGGGGGGGGGGGGGGGGGGGGGGGGGGGGGGGGGGTCTTTAATTAATAA
>PYAF01001383.1:348431-389463 GCA_007407185.1 Glycine tomentella | reverse complement strand
CTATCACGTTCAAGCATAACAATACTTTGGGTTTTGAAGTGTAGATAATACACAAACTTATTTTATCCTGTACTGAAATTTAACTTTTATTTATAAAAATGAAAATATAAAATCAAATCTTATACTATTAATTTAATTATAAATAATAACGTTATGAACCAATCTTTTTTTGATTTTTTCAGTAATGGTCAGATAAAATAAAAGTACACGAATAATTTTATCAATTTTGATAATGATATTAAGTTTATGTGTGTCACAAATTACAAACAGAATATGTAAAATAAAAATAATAAAAGAACATGTTATTTTAATAATAGTTGTGTTAATAATTTAAATAACATTTATAGCAATTTTGCGATAATTAGGGCCACCTATCATATAGTATATATATCCTTAGACTTATAGTGAAGGAAGAAGACATTTGGTTTCTATTCTGACCAGAACCTCTAACATGATTGCTGTTCCTTTTTCATTTGTACTTGTTTTCATGAATGCGCCCAAATATAATTATTTTTTAGCAATTATTTGTCTCATTTATTATTTGAGAATTAGATGAATCATAATTAACAAAATTATAATTAAATTTATATAGTACTTACAAAAGAATAAATAAAAATAATATTTTTTTAGTTTAGTAGACATGTATTATTAAGGTGAATGTTTGTTATACTAAAATTGATAAGATAAAAAATGAAGATATTCGATAAAAGGTAATAGTAGTAATGGTGAGTGAAAATGTGAAGAAACATAGATTGAAGTGATTTTGGCACGTAATAAGAAAACCATTGGATGCTCCAATAAAAACAAAAGTTTGTTACAAAAAATTCGACACAATGAGATATAGAGGTATATTGAAACTTATATGGAAAAAAGTAGTTAAACAAAATTTAATGGAATAAGATATAGATTAATAAACGTCGTGTCTTAGGACGAAATAGAGAAAAATTATAGATTTGATGGATGATTAAATTTGTTGTTTTCTTTATGTTCCAGCTTATTTCTTTTTAGTCATTTTCCTCTTTATTTCCCCCTCCTTTTTTCTCCTTTCTCTTCTTTTATCTTATTTTCTTTTTATTTTTTATTTTTTTAACTTCTCATATCTATTATTGGATTCATCGACCTTAATTAATTTAAATTAAAGATGTTGTTGATGTTGATGTATGCATACACATGCATTGTTAGTGTAATTTTATTTATATTATTAATCAATTAAAAATAATCTTTAACTTTACTTCATATATAAGTATTATAAATTTCAACAAATTTAAAATCATAAATAAAACAGAAATGAAGTAGTAATCTTTTTTCCTCCGTTTTTCAAAATCTTTTGTTAATGTACCTAATTGTGTTGCTTGAGGTAACAGATAAATAATAAATCTAAGAGATGCAGCAAAGAGAAGGCAACATTTTCTCTTTCCAGCTAGACCACTACTCTGTCAACCAAAAATCAACTGACATTGGATAAATATTAAATGAACTTGTCGCCACCACTTTATGCATTAACCATTTGAATAAAACAGAGGAAGAGACAATGGAGGAAAAATCCAACCGTCATAGCCAAATGTAACAACATAATTCTACTGCTACTAACTTGGTGTGGTCCAGATATATTTTCTTTTCTTTTGTTTTTTATTATCAAAGCAAGTCATGTTTTTTGTTTTGATATCTAATATCAACCATAGACTAAAGTTAAAAATACTAATTAAAGAGGAGTCTCTACATAGTCACATGCATCTGGCTAAACAAAAATACATAATCATCATATATCATATGCTATGATATATAAACAACAAGATTCACTCCTCTGAAGTGAACAATTTCCTTTAAATTGAAAGTAAATAATTTCAAACGTTGATGGCAATATTAATAGTCAATATTACACACACATGCATAATAAGTAACAGATGTGTTGAAATATTAACCATTGATTTTCCTGTCAACGACTAAAATTACTTACTTTATCTTTACTCTTCAAAAACTAAATTCACAGATAAATTCAAGGCATGCTCAGCTTGTTTCCACACTTGCACCTCCATGCTTCAGGGTAGTACTCTGCGGTCACCGGAGTACCAGGCGGCACTGTCACATGGACCGGCCTGCAGGGTGTACATTTGCCACACTTAGAGGTGCATGGTGGTGGGGATGACCCCGGTCCACCTAGGAACTTCCTTGCCCAATCTAGAGAAACTTTTGTTTTGCCTTCAAACACCATGTCATCATGTTCAATTCTCCCCTCATATTTCTGGTCAAAAAAATAATTACTCAATAGTTAGTGCTTAATTAATATATTGAATATAAATGATTAATGTGTTGAAGTTAAGGTTAAATTGTTTGGATAGTATTCGAGTTTAATCTTTGACGAAAATAATTCTTAATCAAACTTTATTTATCTTTCGACGAAAGTTCAGATTAGATTAGTTAATATCTCTTTTTCCTGATAAATCAGAAAATTAAGACAAAAAAATTAATAAAATTAAAAAAGAAGAAGACACAAATCATCGACCACACAAACACAAATTTGAGTGTAACATATGTTTTTTCTAAATCTAAGAATGCATGATCCTTATTAACATGCATGAATACTGAATAGTCAGTGATCAATTCAGTGTACTGTTGACCCAGTAAGGAAGCACATGGTCCACTGACCCCTTGTGTTACCCAATCAAAGTGAACTCGGTGTATCGGACGGCTCACATTGCAAAGGTCCCTGCACACTGCAGCTATTTTGGCGCATTATATGTTCTAAGAATGTGTTTGGGAGGGTAAAATGTTGGAGACTTTAAAAATTGCTGTTCAGTCTTCAATTCCAGCTTTAAAAGTTATACGATTGTAGCTTAATTACCATTAAAACAAATTCTGATGTGGTAATTAAGTAATTAGTTAGAGTTAATATAAGGTCCTAGAAAAATAGTAACATGGGACACATTATTTTTGGTTAAAGTAACAAGTAAAAACAAATATGGGTTAATGCTAGGGGGCAAAAAAAAAAAGAACATTTCTACCTGATGATGTGTATCTCCTTTGGCAAACATGGGACATTTGATTGCATCTGCATTGGAGAAGGGATGAAGGGGTGTGACTTGTGAGTTAGATAAAGCCATAAAGGTGTAGTGAATTTATGACTTGTATTAGATTCATTTTCACAGTTTTAAATTTAAAACAAAATTAGAGGAGTGGAGAATGGAGATAGAAAAGTAGAAATTAAGGGTGTGGTGTTGCTTACCTAAACATGCATTGGTGGTGCCAGCAGTTGTGCTGCTGAAGATCAGTGATAGCATGAAGAAAAATAAGGGAACTCTGGAATAACGATTGATTTTGTTCATCAACCTGTTAGCATTTGATCTCTTCCTCTCCATTACAAGAAGAAGAAACACCCTTCAGAAAGCCTATTTGAATATGGTTGCAGGTATATATGCCTGACACACTCTCTCTCTGACCTTTAAAGAGCCTCTCTCCACTCTCAAGCTACAAAGCCAGTTGTAGGGTTTACAACACCAGAGAATTGTACGTACCATGCAAATGTCAAGCTCAACAAACACCTAAGTGCCTAACACTTGAGCCCATTTATCTGATTTGTCTAGGACTTTAAAAGAATGGATGTCATGAATTTTAAGGAATTATAGGATGTGCCATTATGTAATTTAACACATAACATCAATGTAAAAGCAAAACTGAGTTTAATTTCTATGATTAAATTTTTATATGTGAACCTATAAGAAACCATGTTAAGGGTAATGTTTAACACTCATATTATAAAAGGCAATAAAATTTCATATATATATATATATATATTACAAATTTTGATTGAATGATAATATAATAAATGCACTTAAATTAATCGAATTCGTAAATTAAAAGCGAGAACTTACATTTAAATATAAAATTTAAGTGATATTATATTCAATTTCTTAAATAAAATTTTAAATTTAAATCTTATAAATAAAAAAACGTGATTGAAAAAAGAAATTTCACTAAAAAAAGATCAATCAAATTTTATGATAAATTAATCATTAACAAAACTAATCAATATTTCGCACCACTAATTACATTTATTTTCACAGTCAGTGCAAAGCAACACTGAGTTGCTTCAATTTTTTCACCGTCACACCACAGTTTTGATTGATCAGTGCAGTTCCACCACCAAACCAATACCCTATAAGAATATTTAAAATATATGTTCAATATGAATGTTGGACAGTACTCATTAGCTTGATATAGGTACAACTAGTATCTTGAAGTGTACATATTTTCTTATCGGATCAGAAATCACACACGTTTCATTTTCACTCTCTCACTCCACGATTCTCTCTGAGGTGTGTGGCGATTGTGATAAAGACGCATGCTAATAGAGAGAGCAGATAAATAAGTAAATAATAATAGTGCAAGACGGAAAAAGTGGATCGAATGTGACTCGGCTTATCTAATGAGGTGTGTGGGTTGTGGCAGAGGTGTTTGCGCTATGCAGGACAGATCAAAAGCAAGTAATAAAACAAATGTGAATCTATGCGAATCATAGCTTCCTAGGCTATATACCATGTTTGGGTAACTGGTTTGTTGGAAATTTTCAATGCATAAACCTTATTCTTCATTTGGGAGTTTCTTTATTTAAGTTTATTTGCTGAAATAAATATTATTTTAATAAAATAAATAAATTTTTAATTTGTTTGTCTAAATTATTTTTAATTATTTTTTTTTGTTTTAAGAAACAATATCTGTTTTTTTTTTAAAAAGTCCTTATATAAAAAATACTTATTTTAAAATTATTTTTTTAAGTCTAAACAAACTCATTTGTAACACCAATCCACAAAGTTTAATGAATGAATACATGTTCTTACTTGTCATGTGAACATTTTTTTTATTCCAAAAAGTGATAAAATAAAATGGAAAGACACTTCAATATCATCATATAAATGACACGCTAGAGCTTAAAGAGACTTACTCAAAAAATTACTGTACAAACTCATTAAGCGAGATTTTAGTGATTTTAGAGAAAATTGAACCCATAAGACGTGTAAAATGAAAAAAAAAAAATAGAAGCTAACCAATATTATATTTATATAATGATTTAATTTAAATTAACAGTATAAAGATTTGATTTCTTATTTTACACATTTTCCTTCACTTTAAATGAGTTAAATTCACAACTCATAATGCTTGATCATGTTTTAGATCATCTTCCTTGTGCCTAATTTGTCACGGAAGTTATTCAATGGGACAAGTATAAGAAAAACAAAAGGACACGTGCCTAGTGGCTGTGTCTCTCCAGTTTTTGGAAATGTTGTTATTGATTGGATTAGATTAGAGAAGGGGCCTTCATATAGGACTATGTCTTCCCATAATTTGTTTAAGCAATTGAGTCAACACTTAGTTATTCAACTATGCTTATAAAGTAAGATCTTAAATACAATATAATTTATATGACGTATTTGTGAAGGGTAATAATATAATCATTAGTGAATGATTTCAATTTCATCTGAGTTTCTTTTTTTAATGAAAACATTATGAAATAAATTAATCAATGTAAGTCCAGTTGGAGATTTTTCTAACAGGATTCTCTTGCAGGCTTTCTTCTGTCTTCTAACGATTTCCAAACCCAGAGAAAGTAAGAACCACCCCCAACCCATTCCTCTGCTGCTTTCTGCTCTCACTGCAACTACCCTTTTTCCCACTCTTTGTTTTTTTCCTTTCCTTTTCCCCTTATCTATATAGTTACTTTTCTCACGGCACAACTTGCAAGAAACATTTTAACAACTTCAACTTTATTTGGAAGATGAACTAATTATGATGACATTTTTATTTTGTAAGTAATTTAAAATGATAATACATCTCTGGGTGATTTACTTGGTTTATGTAAATTATGTCTGCGCAAATTCTTGTTATTTTGTCTCCATCACTAACTTCATACAATGTGAGAATTTAGACAAATAATATAGCCGAGGCCTAATGTCAAGCTTTATATTTAGTAGTGACCATACCCGAATGTAGAGGTCAGTGAAATCTCACAAGTGCATATCTTTGTTCTCATGTGAAACACACTGTTTGGTCCTAGATAGCTTTTCCCTTACCATTTTCTACCTAGCCTTTCAGAGATCACATGTAGTGTTCCCTTCATTTTATTTGGTAGCAATTTGAAAGCTATCACTCTTTGAAAATGAGGGTCCTCTGTTTTTCACTTTTTGCTAACAATTAGCTTACATACACGAGGTACAAACTTAGTCAACTCAACTAAGATTACGCTATGCAAAAGCTGCAATATGGCTAATGTCTATGCTCGAGCAAAAGCTTGTTATTAAAAACTTTTGTAAAGTTTATAGATACAATACAATTTACAAACGTTTGTATAGAATAAGTTACTTGAAGTACTGACACGTATCCTAATCTGATATCAATACTCCACCAATATGAATATGAGAAGTATCGAAGCCTTTTAAAAAATATATCAAAAAGCTAATATAATTACATGTAAGACTAATAAGCACGAATAACATTAAAACGTAAAAGTATTATCTCTTCATCAAATCAAACATAAAAATTGTCTTTTTTACAGATGATCTCAAGTAAGTAATGAGATTGATACTCCTATTAGACAATAGGAAGTGATTTATGATGACAATGATTTATAAATTTTATTTTATTTTTAGTTCTGTTCAAAAAGTGTTATAAGTTGGGAATTGCAACTATATATTTACTATGGTTAATACAATTTTATATATATCATATCAAGATATACATCTTACGCAAAATATATCCTCTATACTTTTAGAATAATCATGTTGCCGTATTAGATATGTGCCCTATCTGGTACATGTGTATCATAGCTTACTAAAGTTGAAATTCGATGTATGAATGATTACATTAATAAGAAGAGTTATATAATTTTAGCACACCTTTTTGTAGGACACTTTTTTTTCTACTCTCCATCATTCCCTATTTTGTTTTACACTTCTCTCTTATTGGTAAAAAGTAATTCAAAATGCTTTAGGTTCATTTATATAAATCAAACCTAGCTAGCTCTATGACACTGACAAAGCTCAATATGAAGCATTTTCCATGTCAGGTGTTGACTGTGAACCAAAGCCTCGCCTAGTGTCAATTAGGTCCATATGGAATTGACTATGGAGACAAACAACCAAAGGAGGTAAAATCTAAGACATGACCCGCATGTTAAGGTCTTGAATGGACAAGTAGAGCACTTTTAACACACTACACAAGCACAATAATACATACTGCAGGCTTTATATATGTTAAGTTCTTTTGTTAGTGTGTGCACCCTTGTTGTGCATGATAGAATTTTTGGTCACCAAAAGGCTTGAGAGCAAGTGATGAAGGTTGATAGATGATAGAATCACGGATCGACCGATGTGGCGAAAAAAGGAATTACTCACTACCTTATAGAGTGTGGTTAGGTTGTTCACATCCTCTTGTTTTCAAGCAAGGTTCTTCAATGCCTGTCATAATAAGCAAGATATGATGTCTCCAGCAGCTTCCTTCGAATCACAAACTTTGCATGCAAGCTTTGAGACTGATCCTTGCCCCACCACACGTTGGAGGAAATGTGATGGTGACATGTGCAGGCAACTGTGTCCTAATAAGGTTCTCATTCTCCCAATTATTCAACCTTGGAATAAATGCTAGCTGACAGTTTTTATTCTTTCCTTTGTTTTTTTCCTTGCCCTTTTCCTTTAACTCTTTTTTTGAATTTGATGGATGAATGTATCATTCCCTGATCTCTTTCTCAATCGTGTGCTATGATTTTTTTTCCACCTCGAGGAAAAAGTATAATCCACGAGATAGTGATGGATTGTAATACTTTTTAGACAATTCATATGTAAAAATACAGCTTTTTTGTCACTAAACTATCACTGAATTAAATTTCCCGAATAGAAAAAAGTGACATTACTATTAGCTTAATCATGTCAAATTAAAATATGAATATAATTTTTATGTTTGAGGTTGGTTCATCTTTGGAGGAGCATCGAACAACATTAACTCAAATTTTATGCTGATTCTAGTTGATGGTCCTTATTTGATAGGTAATTTGTTAAGTACCACTACAAGTACATAGGTTAGTTGATACTGCAACCTTAGAACGAGAAAATATATTTCTTCCTAAACTTTAATAAACCGGAAAGAAAGGAAAAATACAATGAGAGGGAATAATATATTTGGTGCTTACTCTGTAGCCTTGATGTACGGATATTTCTGTATTTGTGATTGGATGAACTTATAATTTGTACGTTAGAAGAAAACAAGTAAAACAAATTAAAGAGGTATAATAAAAGTTTTAATTGAGGTGTTTATGATCTTAAAAATGTGACATCTTGCTCTGATTGGAACTATGCACGTTCAGGAGAAATTCTTAGGTAGGCACAAACGTAACAAAGTTTCTTAATTTATTAAAAATAAAATAAAAATATCAGAAAAAAATAATTGCTGGATACTACTTATCAGAAAAAATAATTGCTGGATACTACTTATTGGCTCAGTGATGCTTTGGAAGTGTATTTAGCAGATGCCAGTAAAGGATTTGGTTTCTTATAAGTCAGTGCTATCTGCTTATACAAAAAATGTGAAAATGGGGTTAGAATTGCATTTTGTGAAAGAATGGCAAAAAAGAATATGGTTTTATGGAATTTGATGGTGGTTGGGTTTGTTAACAGCGGTGACCTGAGTTCTGCTTGAATTGTTTGAAAATATTTCAAATCCTAAGGATAGATGAGGCCAGCCACATTTTCAGCCACAATTGTCCCTATTTCTGTTTATGTCACTTTCTGGAATGCAAATATGCCACCAAAGTCTTGTGTGAAGGAGTAAAGGTCATGTTTTAGTTACGGGCAGGTAAAAGAATTGTTACATCTGATCTAAGCCTTGGTGAAAGTATACTTTATGGTTGCTGATACTGTGTTTGTATGCTAATTGCCAAGTCAGCAGAGTAATCACACTTTGCTCTTGTGAGGTTCTGTCTTCTCTGTTTGGTAGGCTGGATGCATTTCTCTATTATCTTTTGCATCCTTAAGTTAAATAACTCTAATCACTAATGTGTCAATCCTGATTACATCCTTGGAGGAACCATGAAAAAAAGTTATAGCAAAACCTTATGTTGTATTTTTGAAGGGTATTCCAAAAGGCAAAGTCTAACATTGTCTCAAATAACTTTGATTCAAGTGTTTATATAATCTTTCACAGTGACTAGTAATGAGACGAAGTCTCGTGGACTTGACATAGTGCAATTCTGCCGATTTGCCTCCTAAGTGCGTGAGATAATGAGTCTTGCAAACCTTTTACTTTTACTTTGTGATTTAATAAAATTAATATTTGAGATTATTTTGAATTTGAAATTCAAATTCGAAGCTAACTGGAAAATGTTGGTTTTAATGTGCTAGTTTTTAATTTCGATCAATTAGGGATTTAATGGGATTTTCCGATTTCAATTTTTTTCTTTACCATTTAATCATTAAAACCTTTTATTTACCATTTAATTATTGTTTTAATTTTTTTTCTTACCGTTTACACACACCTTCCCAACTTTATATAGAGTCATTTTTCCGAATGTTTTAGAAACACCACAACAAATTCCCCTCTTCACTTTCTAAAATCTAATAGGTTCCTGATGTATCTTATGGGACTTGCCCGCAGATAAATCCTTTAGAAAGTGCTTCTACACACTTGGGAACAATTATTCTTGATTTTCAGCCTCATTTTACAACACCTTATTAGCAAGCACACTTTGTTGGAAACAGAACATAACTATATCAGCAAAGCCATCGTACTAGTTGATTTTCTTAGATAAACTATGTAACTCAAGCCATTATAATGCAAGTTTATCAGCAAGAACAACACAAATTTTAGCACAGCACAACATTATCAGCTATGTTGCTAGAAATACAGAAAATATTCAGCATGTATTTAATAAAGGACTGATTAGACAAATTCTTTACCCTGAACTGCAGTTTGTTCTTGAGATAATTAGTGATATAAGTTCTTGGTTAGCATGCATCTTCTCCTCGTTGCAGCTGGAATACAAGACCATTACCGTTGAAACACCCTTGATCATAGTAGAATCATAATATGTTGGTTTCTCAGATTGAAAATAAACTAGTCTATATAATTTTAAAAAATATATTTTTAATCTCTAAAGTCACACAATATTAAAAAATATGTGACAAATGTTAAGAACGTCACATCATCACTTCTATTGAGACTAAAAACAATTTTTCTAAACTTGTAGGGACTGAAATATATTTTTTTTAAAATTTTTAAGACTAAAGTCATATTTAAACTTAAAATATAACAATAATATTGTAATAATTATTTTTAGCATAAATTTTAGAATCAAGTTGAATGTTTATCATATGATGTTGTGCCATTTATTTGAACTGATTTAAATTTTAATGTTGTTTCCGCTATTTTTTTTTATTTATAGTTGTTTCCGCTATTTGTTTAAATGTCTTATTTTTCATTAAAAAAATTGCATTTTTCATTTATTATCATCACTATGTTGTCAAAATAAAACGTGTGCCCATGATTTAATTGAGGTTTTTTTTTTTTAGATAATAAATGATGTGAAGTATGAAAAGTGCCGCTTGTTGAGAATTTTGAGATAACCATTTAGTTATTTTCATTCCCCTTCTTACTTTCATCCATCGTTTTTTCTTTCCAGCTTAAATATATTTTTGATATTTGTAAGTTAACATTTTTTATTTTTGGTTATTGTAAGTTTATATTTTTAATTTTAGTTCATATAAATTTGTCTTTTTTTTTAATTTTGATATTTGTTAGATATTTTATTTATTTTTAGTTTATGTAAATTTAAAGTTTTTTTTATTTTGATCCCTAAGCATAAATTTATGAGAATTATAAATGAAAAAATTAAATTAAAATTAAAAAATGCAAAATTTATTAGGATTAAAAATGAACAAAATATCTTCCAAGAACCAAAATTGAGAAATGTCAACTAATAGAAACTAAAATTAGAGAAATAAATTTACAAAAACAAAAAAAAAAAGAACTTTAACTTATAAGAACCAAAAATATATTTAAAATTTTTTAAATTTATTTCTTTCCTTCCTACCAAATGGATCCTTAGATATTCTAGTTGTATAATTTTGGTTCTTGTGATTCTAATTGGATCCTCAACTTTCTTCTCATTTAGACATTTACAACTAAGTCACTTCTTCACTTTTCCATCAAAAATATTTATTAATTTAATTTAACAATTAACTCAAATTTTATTATCTCAACCATCTCAAACTATCATTTATTATTTTTATCCCTATAATAGTTTTTCTTAATCATTTATCTCTTTCAATCTACCCTTTTCACCTTTATTTTTAAATTAAATTTCAATATTTTTTAAAAAAATCAATAATTAAAAAATCTTATATTACATCACTATAAATAATAAATTATTTATGATAAATGAAAAATATGATTTATATGTTCAAAATATTTATTTATTATGAGTTTTAATCACAATATAATTTATGTTTGAAATTATTTATTTATTAAAAATTTAAAATTATATAAAAATAAACATTTATCATATAAATTAAACTTGCTAAAATACTAGTTAATAATCATTTTGAAATAACATATGACACATATAGCCACGTGAAAGTCCACCAATGGCCCAATGCCTACAGGCAGCAGTGGTTTATTAATCAAATAGTGAATTCAATGAGAATGAAGGCTGGAAACATCAAGTATTGCCAACATAAAATAGGAAAACAATGATGCAGAGACTACGAATAACAACGGATAGAATCTAGGTAGGATACCATAATATCTGTCTTTATATTCATGTTTCAAAAATATATTTGTATCCATTCACATATTTATATGAATAATTCTTATTCACGTACTCTGAATGTCTGTATATCATGCCCGTACTTTACTTATATAACTTTTTTTATAAACACTTGAGGTGTTTATATATAAAGTCAATAAATTAATAAAAAATATTAATTATAAAAATTACTAAAAGCAAATAAAAAATTCACTCTTAAATTACTCAAATATAACATTAATAGCAACCAAACATAACTTTATAGAATTTTAGACGTTGTATGTATAACATAATTTGCTTAACCACTTCTTACATTCAATGTACAGTTAGTTTAAATCAAGGGGATATAGGAGGGAGTTTTGTTTTAAATTGATATTCTATGTCTTGCAATGATGTTGAGATCTATAGCATGCAAGTTTTATTTTAAATTGTTTTATATGATTATGTGCACACCTTATGCTCTAATCAATACATTCCAACTTAATAAAAAATTGTGTTCAATTATATGGAATAAATTTGTGTTTCTCAATATATAATTAGCCTTTTAAGAAAATGTACAAGTTGGTATTTATTAAATTATATAGAAGAGATTTCTGCTTCTCATGTTGCATTGTACAGAAGAAGGCTTGTATATATATAAATAACCGAGTAACAAAATAGATTCCAATAATGCTAGCTACTAAAGAATAAGCAACCTTATCTAATCACAATAAACAAAATTGAAAATTCAAAACAACTATTTTATCACTGAATTCATTCAGAACATTTACTAACTACCATCTCATCATATATGCAATTAATAAACCTCTTCATCTTATCTTTATCTTCATTAGTATGAAAGTTAGAACATTAGTCATTAAATTAATAATTAGTAAAATATATTATATATACTTGTTTATATATGTAAGGTGTTTTAATTTTAATATATATATATATATATATATATATATATATATATATAATAGGTGTAAGACATGACAAAATGAGTATTATAGTACACATATCCACACCCATTTCCATTCAAAATTTACGGGCAAATACCTATATGTATCCATCCCCACAAACGAATATTTATCCTATCTATTTGCAGAGATACCTATAGAATCTAGATATACTTTATCATTTCTAATGCAGACAAAACACAGTATTTTTACAAACTAAGTCACGATATACTGTATGTTTTCTTGAGAAAAAAAGATTAATTGAAAACGAACGTACAATAATAAACTTATAACTTCTGAAATGCATCATGTCAGATCCCATACTAAGTGAAAATTCAAAATTCAGAACTAAAGGAAAACGTGATACACACAGGGACATTTAAAAAAAAGGATTTAATGTCTATATACTAACAATGTAAAACAATTTTACCGCATCATCCAATCACAAATCACTATTTAAATTATTTTAAAAATCAACAAACATATCATATATATAATAAATTGTGATTGAATAACTATGTAAAATATTTTACCCTGTCTATGTATAACCATTTTTCTCTTAAAAAAATAACAATAGAGAAACATAAGATGAGTACATAACTGAACTGATAAGAGTACTTCTTCATATCACATTCACGAATTACGACTACAAGCACTATTAATGTTAGCGGCCAATTGCGAGCCTCTTTGGTTTAAAGTTATAAAGTACTTTTGTGAATTTCAATATAAAATTGTGTTTCAATGCATAAATTCAGAAGGAAAGATTTGTTGCTTCTAGAGTAAAAAAGCACTTTTGAGTTTTCCCAACTTCAATCTCAACATGTTATGCATTACTTCGGCAGATTTGTGGAGATTGTTATAGTTTTGGGCATCATATCATGAAAATCGTTCCATTAACTATGCCACTCCTACAAAACATATTTGGCAATCAGTTTACACAAATTCAAGCCAGTAAAATGACGTGTATCCAACTACATAAAATGGGCTTGCTGCACTATGCCTTCTGATACAGTGCATAACACTAGAGAACCAAAATATCAATAGAATATATTCAATTCAGCATTTGTACATAGCAATACTTAAAAACGAGACTTTAGAAGCCAGAACACAAAAAAAAAGAAAAAAAACAAGAAAAGACTCATTCTTCTCTGGTAGCAGGATCCATTCCGGTGGAAGGGCTATCAGCAAAATATTCTTGATGCCTTAAATTCACGCCATACTGTTCATAAAAGATAATAAGTGGATTAAATGAAAAGGAACATTAATATATCAGCACAATTAGCTCTAATCTTAGAGCTCAATTAACACCATAACATTGATCCAAGAAGAAGCTTAAAAACATTTTTTTTTTTTTGAAAACACGACTAGACCACTGGTGTGGGATGGCACAGTGAATATATATAGCCAGGCGGAGAGTGGATATCACATAGTGAGGGTAAACATCTATAATACAATAATGGATTGCAAATTTGCAATGACCCCTACTACAATGAGGAGAGAGCTTTTCTCTATTTGAAATAGATAACTATTCTTACCTCACGCAATGCCTTTGAAAGGTCTTCCATTGTCAAAACTAGGCGCTTATCCTGTTATACATAGAAAAAATGTAAGTACTATACACACGCAATGACTGTAAAGACAAAACCAGTTACAAGCAATCAAAACCTTCTGCTGCTTGTCCCTTTTGTCTTTTGGAATTGTTGCTTGTCTTGCTTTGCAGTGCCTACAGTTAACATCTAGTCAACTCATCATGCCAGCATGGACACGTATAAGAAAGACAGGGAAACTAAATGACTAATAATAATGCACTTATGACTTAACCAAAAAAGAAATAGTAATGCACTCATGTATGTGCATTTCCTATATAATGCCTTAAACATGCACTCATTAAAGAAACAAATTTCTATCAGACACTTCTCACCTTCACTCACATGCATGAACTAACTTTTGCCAAATGTTCAATACTTTTTAGGAAACCAGAAACAAATTTCAACATAAGAGTATTTCCCAAATTTACTATGCACATAAACAGTTTGTTGTGATGCAGTGATTCAAGGTTAAAAATAAAAGAAAATAAAAGATAGAAGGTAAAGATTCAATTAAAAACATAGGTAAAATGAACATACTGAAGTGCATCTCCTGCAACTTCAGCAACAAACTTCTGAGTGGCAACAGCTACCAATCTAGTCCTGAAATAGTAATGAGAATTTCTAGTCAAGCACACGATATATTATGAACAAGACATACAAGGTCTAAGAATCCAACTTAATGTAGAAATAAATCAGTCAACAACAGTCAAGCATGAATCCCAATGAACAAGCACCTATTTTGAATGGTATTAGAAGTTCAAAACAACAATAAACAGCAAGAAATCCAAATAAACCTCAGTAACAGTGGAAAAAAAAAATCAGAGCAACACAATTTGCATATTTCATCATTCGCTGATGTAAATTGCTTTAACAGTCAGAGCTCATTACCAATATAATGACTGCACCATGTTAAATGATCCCAAATAAAGAGTAAGATACATATATAAAAAAATAGTCAATGTTTGCCCAGAAAGCGTAAACAAAATATAAACTGTTAATATCTTATATTTTTATTTGTTTTAGATAACGTATCTAATATAACAACATAAAAACTCTCAGATTGATGGCAACAAGGCCAGAGGTACACAATGCTGTGATGGGTTCAGAGAACTGTGATTCTTTATTTCCATGTAAAGATCCCTTCTGCCTTAAGTTTTTATACATCAAATATGTAGAGATATCCAACGAACTTATCATAATATCATATCGCTCTAGTACTCAACTATTTGCAAATGCATGGACTTTTGATTTGTCTCCTTTTTTTTATACTTCTTTTAGCATGATAGCCATATTAACAGCCAAAAACTCAACTCAGGCAAAGACCGCAGAGAGAGAGAGAGAGAGAGAGAGAGAGAGAGAGAGAGAGCCAAAAGATAGGCACACCAGAAGTGTTAAAAAATTATTAAAAATAGGGATGATAAGTATGAGAAAAGAGCAGGAAATGTGGTTCAATCCACCCAAGACAAGCAAATTAGTTAAAAACAATGGCTCAGTCAAAAACTGCCACACAAGGGTAAATTTTACATTCATTAGTCAACAGTCCAAACTCCAGCAAGATGCAAAAAATGCAATTAACCAATCTTCGTCGGTCTTAAGAGGTTTCCTTCACACCTTAAGTCCTTAACCCATCTCTTTCGTTTTAATTTTAAATGCTAAAATTAGGGCAGATAAAGATGGGAAACAAATTCAATATTAAGCATCGTTTGAACAATTGAACCCTAGACAGCAGCATGCTCTAGGTGGTAAATACCCATCAGAAACAATAGCAATTAATAACTCGTTTCCTCACAAGAAAGAAACCTTACATACAATTCAATTTCAGAATTCCTAATTTTCTGAAGGAGCTAATAACAATTACTATTATACAGAAAAATATTGGTACGAAAAAAAAAATTAATTTATAGTGAATAATAAAGATAAGGGGTACCCACAATCGAACATCGGGACATTGGAAACCGCTCTTGGCCAAGTAATGCTCCACCAATTCATCAGGTATCTAAAAGATTAAATTTTGTAATAATAAGAAAAGCAAAATAAGAGAAAAGAAAAAAGGAAGATGAAGGAAGGAAGGGAAAGTAGGTTACAGTGGGAGTATAATCCATTAAGGAAGCGAGGAAATCAGAAAGGGCAGAGTCGTCATCGTTCCTTCCTTCACTCGATTGCGGGTTCTGGTTCATCCTTCTTTCTCTCTCTCTCTCTCTCTCTCTCTCTCTCTGTGTTACCACCCAATCACTACTACTCAATGCTTCTGAAAGTTGCTCAGTGAGTCACTGTTTGCGGTGAATCAGAGAGAGAGAAGACATTCGAAGCGGAGAGAGGAAAGACTAACGTAGATTGTTGCAAGTTGCAAGTTGCAACGATGCCAAATAGCGATTACGGTGTAGAGAGGTTTTCTCACCCACACCTCGTCACGATTCTGAATGTTGTTAATAAAATAAATTGTAATTTTAACCTTTTTAATTCTTGATATCTAATTTTTAGTTTTCTTATTTTTTTCATGATTTTAGTTTTTATAGATTAAAAAATTTACAATTTTAATTCCATTTGATTTTACATATGTTTTATTTTATATTTTAATATGTTTCAATAGAACCTTTGATATAATATATTTATTTAAGATATTATAAAAAATATTTAATTAATTAAAATAAAAATAAAAATAAACATATACAAAATTAAATATTGGAATAAAATTTTATTTTTTAAATGTAAAGATTAAAATCATGAACAAAAATTAAAGGATGAAAATTGTAATTTAGTATTTTTAAACTTTTTTAATAAATGTAGTAATTTTTTTGCTTTTTTAAACTAATTTTTTAAAAATAATTTTATGGTTTTTTAAGAAATATTTTAAAAATTACTTTTTAAATGGAAAATTTCTAAAATTACTTTTTTTTAAAAAAATAAAATAAAATGACCCAATATGTTATTGGCTTTTTATTTTAAGGAAAAAGAAAGCAGTGCTTTTATTTTGAAAAAAAATCGTTATTAGTTTTCAGTTTCACTTGTTTTTGGAACGTGTTTCTTCCTACATGTCTTATTTATACATGTATCCTTTCCATATGCTCACCATAGTCCATACAAAATCAGCAAAACAGATGCAAATGTTTTTTCAAATGAGTTGCAATGGTTAGGGTTAGACAAGGCAGCATCTGAAGCAGTTCAGAAGATGGATACAATCAAAATCAATTGGTGAAAAAACCAAACAAAATGATAATATAGAATAGCTACACAATCACACTTCTTTTTTCGGTTGATGTCCTTAATTTTCTTCAGTGGCAGAACAGAATGAAGGTGTACATAATTGAATGTATAGAAGTTGAGCATTTGACTTATAGATAGATAGAAAGCAAATTATTCATCTATAGAGTTTAAAGAGTCACTAAACTGTAAACTAAAATAAGGAAAATTAGTAATGTTATCTATTTTCTCTCTCTCACTTAAGCCAAATGGAGAAGAGCATATTCTCAGCCATTTGTTGGAATGGAACTACCTTCTTCACTGTCAAAAGAAAACAAGTCTTTGCAAATTTCTACATAGAATCTACACACTAATTCAATGAAGACAGGACACTTGAGGTTTTTCCAGCAGTGTAGAAGTTGATCTTCCACATCCGTCAAGTCCCTCATCATCTTCCCTTCTTCCATAATCATCTCCACCAAATAGTTCTCAAATTTCTTGAATGTTTCTTCCAGGCCACTTGGAGAGAATACACAGCAAGCTCTTGCATAAGCTGGAGCAAGTGGTGAATATGATGGAAAGGGGAGAGTTTCATGTTCAATATTCAAGGGACTTTTTAGGTCTGGTAACCTATCTTTGTCTTTAGATCTCCTTGGGGAACGAAGTATTGATAATAACAATGAAGACTTGAACTTGTGAATGGCCTTTGGGATTTGAACTTGTGAGCACAAAATCAAAGAGCTTTTATAAGTAATGAACTGGTTCAAACAACAATAGTGTTTTTTGCATGGCTTGAATAACTTGGATCTAAAGACAACCAGTGCTTTCACTCTCATTTTCAAAGTAAGAAATGTATAAAGAAAGTTTAGGATTTTACATTGGATATCGTGGTTTGGTTGCTTTTGAGTAGTATTGGAGATGATAAATTATTATATGGTTCAGGATCACCATGATCCCATTCATTCTCTACATGACACATAATCAAGTTTTATTTACTTTTTCTCATAAATTAAAATTCTCCTTTATATGTTACATGAAAATTAGTGGAGACTATAGTCATATGTCTTTTCAAACTATGTAATAATTTATGGTTAAATAAGTGAAGGTGGTAGGATGTCAACTGACGTACCACTTCTAGTCTCTAAAATATCGAGTGTGATATTGATGTTGGAGGTGTGAGTTGTGATCCTTCGTAACTGTTATACTCTTCCTAACTTCTTGCAACTCCCATGTAAAAAAAAACAAAAAAAACAAAAAAAAAGAGGAGTTAGGCCATGGTAATATTTGTTGAAACTTGAAACCAAGGTTGTTGTAACTCAGACATGCACAAACACAGATTGTGATGTTAGTTAGAGGGTGGGTAAGGGGGGAAGGAAAAGGCGTTACTTAGTTGAGGGTGATTGGATCATAGGATATAACGATAGGATAGGATAGAAATGACACATACAGCATAAATTATCTATTACATGGACTTTGTATGCGTTAAGCTAGGGAAGGAGGAGTCTCTTCAGCTATAACAATTTGGCCTTTGATCTGAAAGAAGATTATGGATATATATGTACAGTGAGATCATAAGATGCTATCCAATTTTGCTTGAGATGTTGTTGATAATTTGAATTTTGATAGACGCAAAATGAGAATGTATACAGATACGAGAGAAATGAAACTTTTATGTGCAACTACACAAGGTCGCTTTTCAACATAAAAGATATCAAGGTTGAAGGACATACCGATGTTTTACTAAAAGAGTATAGACAGTTAGACACAATTAATCTAATCTCTGAAATTAAAAAAATTTTACTGACAGAATTTCGAAGATTACTTCTTCTTAAAATTTGAAGTTGCTGATATTATACTGAGAAAAGATACTTCAATATGATTCTAAGTCCATTTGGTTTACGGTCCTGAATATTACTTATGTAGCATAGGTAGCCAGGGAAAAACTATTCTAACAAAATTATATCAATACAGTTTTTATACAAAAAAAAGGAGCTGTTGATTTATGTAACCAAAATGAAGATAGAAAAAAGAAGTAAAACTGAATGGTGGGCGTATTTCATTCATATACTTCCAATTGATAAAAGCAGTACTCCAACTTTTAAAATTATGTGACCCTGACCCCTCTCTACTAATTTTGTTAGTGATAAAACCACACAAGGGAGGGAAGAAAATCACATTTTCAATAGTTGAAGGATTGATTTCATCTATTTGAAAGTACAAGGATTAAAACCAATTTGAGCTGAAAGTACAAGACCCAAAAACACATTTCACCCTTTTTTTTTTTTGTTCTGAACAATAATACATCTTATAAATAAGACAATTGCACAGTGGGTTTTGCAGAATTTGAATCAAGCGTTTTGTTTTTCGTTCCCACCCCGTTTTTGCTAAGTTCATGTCTAACTTTTTCAGTTTTCTTACAAAACTATCCTTGACAAAAAATATATCTTCATTATATATCGCGACAAGATTTGTCGATAATGTAAACTTATTTTCATTGTACGTGCATCTGGGTTCTAGGCAAAGATTTGTTGAAATACGCAAGGAAAATACTTTTTTGTTGTGTAACTTCCTCTATTGTGTTTCTCAACAAATCTTGTCCAAATGTACATTTTGTCGAATACACACCAAAGTTGTATTTTTGTTGGTATCTCCATGATATTTTTTGAGATAGACAATTAAAATAAGTTTTCATTGTGTTATTAGGAAATGTGACTTCACGATATTCCCATCAAATGTATTTTTGTTAAAAATAATTTTTCTGAAAAGATTGGATGTAAACTTAGAAAAAATAAAATGGTGTGGGAATAAGAAATATGGCAACCATAATGGTTCAACCGAATCCGTCTTTATTTTCATAAGCACGCCGAATCCACCTAATTGGGTGTTAGTGAGAGTCCAACAGATAATATTGGACATGACGCTCATCATCGAAACAACAAAAGATAAAATATAGAAAACATAAAATAAAGAAAAAGCAAATAAAACGAATCTAATAGTTTGAGAGATGTTTATGGAAGATTATGGATAATAAAAAGGCAAAGGATGTCATCATTTCTAAAGCCAGGAATTAGGGGATAAAATGAAATCAGAATAGGCAAATGGGTCTCCACTGTTTGCTAAATTCATGATCACTTGTTTAATGTTAAATGCATGCATACTCCAACCAAGCGTGGAGAACCAGATTATGAGTTACAATCCTTCAACTAGCACCGAAAAAGTTGGTAATCACGAGTGCGGATCAAAGAAAAAAAAAATACTTTGTCTTTTTATTATATGCATTTCATGAATTACGCTATTTTTTTGCTTAATTTTTTCCACAGATTTTGTCTCTATTAATTTAATTGTACAATATTGATCGATTTATTAACTTGATATCTAATATTTAACTGTGAATTGTTAAGTAATAATATAATAAAGTGTCACATCAATAAATGTGTTAACGTGATAATATAATAAAATGTTACTTAAATCGTTAATTATTAAATGTGAAACTAATCAATCAAGAATATATAATTAAAATAGTAGAGGTTTAAATTCATAAAAAAAAATAGAGAATCAAATTCATAAAATGATGTAAAATACAGATAATAAGGTTTAAAATTGCAATTAAGAAGAAAAAAAAAAGAAAAAGAAAAGGTAAGCAGTGATGGATGGTAATCATGTTTATAGGGTGTCTTTAGTTACTTCAACCTCTAAGGTAGTCCCACACTGAAGACACCTATGATCCATGTAAGCTTTTACCATGCAACTTTTTAACATGATGGTATCACTACATTAATGCTACTTAGGTGATAAAATCTATATGGTTATGGCAATCAGCGGATGACATTAATAGTTTTTAGAATTAGATTCTGTTACAAGAGCATTTTTTTTTTTACAGTAGTTATAAGATTTATTATTATTATAATTATTATTATTTTAGATTCAAATTGAATCAACCAATCCATAGATTACTACGGTGACAATAACATTAATTCGTGCAACAAATTATTATTTGTCTGATTATTTTAATCATCTTACATATGCAAAGTCATTTATATCTAGCAAAGATTTGACTCGTTTAAAACGAAAGAATACACTTTAGAGGATAAAGGGTACTTATTATCATTGATTAATTAATGGTTGAGAATTGTGATAAAATTAAATACATGCATAACAAAATCGAAAGTTAGTGACAATTTCAATCATTAATTTTTGGTTTAAATATATTTGAGAAATAATAGCAACATTTTCTTTAATTTTTTTAAGATTCTTTTTATGATTAATTAGAATTTGTGAGAAATTACAATTTTTAGTAAGTTTTCTTTCTCATTTAATGATTTTCGCTCCTAATTTATATTTAATGAAAACAAAAACCCACCAATATTGGTAATTCAAAAAATTATAACTAATCATAAAGAGAATCTTTGAGAGAATGTCAAATATAATATTGTTGGCATTCTTCTAAATATTTTTAGTCCTTTAAAATTGAGTCATTTTCTTTTTAGTTCTCCAAATTCAAAGTTACCTTTTTAGCTCTTAAAATCTACAAAATGCTCTTTTTAGTCCTTTTGCATGACACCAACCAAACATGGAATGAGAAATGCATAATTTGTGATAACTTTTTGACTATCGAAATTTGATTTTCTACTTTATAATATACTTTTGGTTGTTAAAAACTTTCATAATTAAATCAATAAAAAATTTAAAACTTATTAATCGCTTTAAGAATTGCTTTAATCTTTTTATTGACTTGATTTTAGCCGTTTCAAACCAGCAGAAAATGGTACTGAAATATAAAATAGAAAATCAAATTATGATAGTAAAAGATATAAAAAATTGTAAATATCTTATTTTCTATTTGACTCACACTTTATAAAAGTATAAAAAAAAGTATTTTACGAATTCAAGAGACTAAAAAAAATTTCAAATTTAGAGGAAAAAAATGACTCAATATTTAAGTTTTAAGTTTTTAATTAATGATTAATATTGCACTGTATTCTGTAAAGTGTTCTCCTTCACTTTAAGGAGTCAAATCCATTCAGACAATGAGCTGTTAGAACGATGGTTAACTCTAATAGATTCTTAGACAATGAGCTGTTTTTCTTTTTCATTTTTTTTTTAATTTCTATATATGCAGAATTTAAGCTTATAAATATTCTTTTGGCATCCCCTTTACATAAAATGAACAAAGTTTAGGAAAGTTTCTTGCGGGCACAACTTTATCAACTTATTAAATTGATGACTTAGATGAGCATGGATATGAAAAAGCCAAAAAAAAAAAAAAAAACTAAATGCTGTTGTAATCTACAGACCTACACAGCCACAGATCTGTGCATGTTTGCTGGAACAATGATGAGAGAAAGTCATTTGGTGGACATACCTGGTCCCCTTGCTTTCATTTTGGAAATTTTCTTGTGTAGTGGACCACCAACTTTAATTTTTATCTATTATAAACCTTGTTTTCTGGTTCTCTACATCTTCCATTTCAGCTCTCATGAAAATTGAACAATTCTGAGGCATCACAATAAATAAACACTGAGAAAGGATAGAAGGCTGTGCTTGAGGCATATCCTTGATGGGTAATAACAGGTTCAGATTGTCAGATATGATGCCAAATGCATGGTTCTATAAGCTCAAAGATATGAGCAAATCAAGGAAGAGAAATGGCCCTCATGTTATGAAGAACAAAGTAGCCTCACCAACAACATCACAAAGGTCACAGCCAAGATACTCTCATTATTTCTCCATTGAACCAAACATAGCTGGTAAGTTATACAACTCTCCTATTGTTTACACTAAACACTCAGATAACACATTCACTGATTCACCAAGAAGGTCATCCAAGAGAAGGACCAAGAGAAAAACCATTTATAAGCCTTCTCCAACAGTTGTGTCTTCACCCGTCATAGAAAGTTTTGGTTGTCATTCCACAGACAATTGGATTAAGCCAAATCAACCTGAGTCTCCAGACTATTTAATTCTCTCCTCCTTAGAGAGTTCTTCTTCTGAATCAAACCTCAATGATGAATATGTTTCATCTGAGTCTGAGTGTGATAAGTTCACTATTCCTGACCTGCTTAATGGGGTAGCCTCTGAATGCAGTTGTAGAGTCAGCTCTTCCACCAATGACATCATCATTGACATGAAAAATGAACCCTTCAATGGAAATTCTGAAAACCTTGATGGCTTTGACACAATTTCACAATTAGGCCTTGCTCCAATATTAACAAAGCCAGTGAAGTTTGATGATAAGGTCATTGAAGCCACTGAGTTGAGAAGATCAACTAAATTTGATGAGCTAAAGTGTCATCAGTCTCTATCTGTCAAAGTTAGCAAAGAGAAAAGTAGTAGAACTAAGAGAGAAAGAAAAACAAGTCCAGTAGCTAGAATTTCCTCTGCTAATTCTACAGGTATAAAACTTAGAGTCAATTCTCCAAAACTCGCAAGCAAGAAAGTTCAAGCCTATGCAAGGAGGAGTGTGTCATCCAAAGCATGCAAGGCCTCAACGAATTCAGGCTTTCCAGAGGGATTTGCAGTTGTTAAGTCCTCACTTGATCCACAAAGAGACTTCAGGGAGTCAATGATGGAGATGATTGTGGAGAACAATATCCGCGCATCGAAAGATTTGGAGAACTTGCTTGCCTGCTATCTCTCACTGAATTCAAGGGAATACCATGATCTTATTGTCAAAGCATTTGAGCAAATTTGGTATGACATGGCTCAACTTAGAATGTAAAGATTTTAGATTATCCAATGCATGTGTATAGTCTTGTAAATAACATTTCTGTTGACCAACTTCTGTTCTGAAAATCTCATATAATACACTATCAATCTTTGACAGATTTAAAAATGTAGTAGCAAAAAGGAATTTAATGTCAAGAAAGTAAGCTATCTGCTCACTTATTTCAGAACTAGTTTATGGATGAATTGTGATTGATAACATTATAAAAGCTCCAGTTTATTATCCATTCTCTAGCTATATGTCATGATGAGCAACAAGCTGGTAACAAAAATTTTAAAAAAAAAACTATGTATCCCATTGTCTAGAGGTTTCTCGCTATGCGAAGGTAAAAGGGAGAAATATTGTACGCAGTCTTACCCTTACATATATAAATAGGCTATTTTCGAATTCAAATTCATGATCAACAAGTCACCAAAACAAAACTTTACCGTTGTGTCAGGACTCGCCTTTAACAAGCTGCTAATAAATATAAATAAATAAATGAATAAACTTTCTGAATGGCCCTGCAATCTCCTTTTGTGGATTTTGCTGTTCTAGTTGTTTGTGTTCGTATGTAGTGTCAATTAGATGTGCTTTGAACATTTGATTCTATCTATATTGAAGGTTCCAACATTGTTATGCAAAACCAGCCCGTTCAATTCAGTGTTTGAAGTTAAAAGTGTTTTTATATTCTTAGTTGCAACCAAGCAGGCTCCACAAATGCAAAAAAAAAAAAGAAAGTAGAATTTATTTTGATAAAATTAATATGACCTAGTGTTCCTTCAGCAATAAAAAAATTAACCAGAAAAAAAACAGACTTCTATTCTAATTACTATTTTTCTCTTCTTTTTTATTCATGATGCTTTCCCCAAACCAGGCAATTTGTGAGTCAAAATGTTACTGAACAATATTAGCTTGCCTTTCTCTTTCAAGTTCAAATATGACATTTTAAAGTTATAACAACTACTTCAATTAAGAAAGTAATCATACAAATATAAGAAAGTAATCATACAAATATGTTACTAAGGAGTCTAACTCAATTAATTGAACATGATACATGAATTATTATAAATTCTTTAATACTTATTTTTTATTCTAACAAATTAAAAAAAATCATGCAGATTTGGCGTGAATCAGGAAAGTAGACACTAGTCACTATCCAGTAAAAAATATCAGATACATTGTCAATCTAATCGTTGGACAGTGTGAAGGGACTAGACTATTTTGCAATAGTGTTTGCATTTCAGGTCAAATAGAAAAACATCTTGAATGATATTGGTCTCTTTTGTAGCTACTTATAAATGATCCTCAAAGATGTGAAACTTTGACAATATTGCTAGCCCTTGGCCTACTAAAGAAACTGCCAATTATTGAGATTGATAGTTTGGTACCGCTAGCCGTTTTCAACACCTACACTCCTTTGATATCCATATGCTGCCACCTTGACACATGAAGCATGATGTTCTTAGACACAAGCCAAGCATGCCGACAAATAGGACTTAGGATTTTTCTCCCCCCCCCAAATTCAAAGAGTAGACACTCTTTTAATGCTCGGTCTCAGGATCTGAATGAAGGTTTGAAATCATCCTCCAAACCATCAAATCACAGGAAGACTAGCCTTTACCTTGTTAATCATGTTACTCATAGTTTTATTTAACTTGGACGTATATATGATGTCATATTGAGGTATATCTTGGACATTATCCATGTATGGGTGTTAATGTGTTTTTTTTAATAAGTAGAAATTAAAGACAAATACATCAAGTTTATAATAACTTGCGCACAGGGTTCAATCAATTGAATTATAAACCTCTTTGATGGGATTAATGTGTTTAAGACTCATTTTATCTTTACTAATTTATGGTAAAGTTAATTTTTAGAGATTTGGATTTTTGAAATTAATGAACTGGTTATGAGTTATTTCAACTTAATATTCGATGTTTCATATATCCATTTAAAATCTATATTATTTTAGCAATTATGTAGTATTTATTAATAAGACTTTTTTGAGTTAGTATGTGTTTGTTTCAAATTTTAGTAGAATTGATTTTTGAACTCTTGAATGTGTGCTTGAACTAATCTTAGGCATAGACTTTACAATGAAACGTGTTATGATATAAGAAATTGATTATTGTTGTAAACCAAATGATTTAATCGATAATATTTCACACAACATGTTAATATATTCATATTATTTCTTTTGAAACATATTCCAATATATCTTATATATATATATATATATATATATAATTTTATGACTTTTGGTCTATGTGAATAGAACATTATAAACTTTTAATTTTAGGATTTATTTTATACAATATTAAAACTCATAATTTTATCAGCATCAACTCATCAAGTTGACTGGATTCTATTTCATCATGTATTATTATCAAGTTACGGTTAGGTAAGTTTAAGTTCAATTAAGAAATGATTCTGTCAAAATTTCCAATCTAGTAAAGATTAATCTCAACTCATTCTATGAACACTTTTAATTACATGTGTGTTCATTGTACTAACAAGCCTTGCCATCAAAATCAGTGCCAATGGATAGCAATGGAACACGTAAAAACTGTTGATATTGCTAGAGTTATCATAAAGACTAGTATGCAAATGGCCAGTGTTTCAAGTAAAGGAAGAAAAGGAACAAAAGTTTAATTCAGCACATCATGAGGACCACAAAATCATCACAACAGGCTGGTAGTAGAAATAATCAAAATATAAGGGAGGACCACGTTAGAGTGTTAGCAAAAAAGTTCACTTAGCCAACTAGACATTATGTTCTGGGGAAAAAACATGCCCATAATTGCACAGTTCATCAGTGTCTTTAAATTTATTTTTTCTTTGCTAAAAGTTGACCAGTCTCTTTACACACCCAAATCGTTTCAGGTCATGTTTCTTTCAAAAAATCCAATAGACACAGAAAGTTTGGATTTTAGATAGCTTCAATCCACCTCCATTTTTAATCCTGTGGGACAGATTCTTGACTGGTCAACACAGAAAAATTTCATTCAACCCCAACCTCTCAAAATATAAAATTTGTTCGCTTCCAAGCCTACTCCAACCTGTTTGAACAGATTTTGAAATAGTATAATTCCACCTAGCTAGATCCAAAATTATTAAACTTCATGAACAAGGGATTTGCATCATAATTTTAATTTAACATGAATACATACAATTATAGCCTAAACGAGACATCGGTCATGATATCACTCCACAACATTCATGATAAGGATTCACTAGTCATAAATGGGGTCCATTATTAAAAATCTCATTTTATTTACCATAAGTAAAATTCTTGGAGTAGACCAAAAGGGTCAAACTGGTATTTTTCGGATTAATTTAATATTGATGTGTTTTTCTAGTAATTGGCATAATGTCCAGGGTGCACCCTGAGTTATGTTTTGATGCTTAGCCAAATTTAGCAATTATCACATCCAATACGTCAAATAATGGATTGATATGGAGAAAATGCATGACACCATGAAATGGCACATATGGTTTGTGGTGTTGACTTTGAAAAGCCCAATCCCTGCTTGCCTCACTTCTCAGGTTGGCCCTGCTACTTGACCAAATATTATTCTACATTGCTACTCGTGCATTGACTGTATGAGCTACATGGCTGGCCCATAATGGGTCAGCAATGAAAATGATGATATATATGTACTCTTTTTTCCTTTTTCTTCCACATAAGATATTATTCAAATATATCTTTTTACTGATAAAAATTAATTATTAATTCATTAATTTTTTGTTAATAAGAAATTTGACTTCTTCAATTTTTTCTTTTTTCTTCAAACATTAAGTCTATCTTATAACTTCTCATATTATTCAATTAATAATAAGAGACAAATACATAAAAAAATCATTGAAATAGATTTATCACTTTCAATAAAATATTTTCATAAGCATGATTAAAAAATTGAATATGTATTAATATATTTAAATAACACAGATATCTATCAAATATATAATACCTTTTTGGTTGCTTTTTCTTCTCCTTTCCAAGTTAGTCTACAGCATTCGGTAGTCTCAACTCTCAATTACGTTTCTTTATCAAAACCAAATCCTCTCATATTAAAACTCTTCATAGTTTTCCCATTAAAAAGCTTGTCATTATCTCTTTTGATAAACATTAATCAGATAATTTGTATAAAAAAAAAATAATTTTTACTACTGTATTAGTCCCTGAATTTGGGGATGTTTTTTTTAATCCCTAAAATTTAAAAATATTTTTTTAATCCCTTAATTTTGAAAATTTATTTTTTTAAGTCTTTGATATAATAAATTAACATTTTATGATGATTTTTAAGTACTTGATAACGGGTTTTTTAGCATTTTGTTGTAATTTTTAATTGCAAATTCAAGTGATTACAAAATAAAAATTAATTTAAGGGAGCTAAAAATTGTCACAAAGTGTCAATTTATTGAAAATGCAAATTTCAAAATTTAGGGACTAAAAAAAACCACATATCATAAATTTAGGGACTAAAATCATAATTAAGCAAAAAAAACATGAATCAGATAATCCCTGTTACAAGTTTGTGAACATATATGAAGAGAGAATTTTCAAATCATGTGGATATATAAAATTTGAGTAATATATATAAATCATCTTTAATTTTAAATATTTTACAAATATATCTCATTTCTCTTTACATTTCTCTTTTTATCAAATCATATATCTTATCATACTTATAATTTTTCTCTTTTTTACTCTCTCTTGATGTTGGATAGAAGTGTTCATAAATCAATTCAATCCAATCCAATGAAAACTGAAAAAATATAAAAAAAAAAACCAAATGGATTGAAAATTTGAAAAAAACATTTTATTTTATTAGATTGGATCGGATTTTGGATTTGAATTTTAAAACTGATTCAATTCAATTCAAACCAAACTTGTACATATGGATATATTTTTATTTATAAATTTATAATATCACTTATATTTGTATTTTTTATTTCATATATATTTATAAAATCATTACATAACTTATACCTATTCATGAAAAATATATTTAATTAAAGATAATTTTTTACTAACTATTTGAGTTAACATGCTTAAATATAGTTATCAAGTTGTATAAATTTAGTTTTGATGTAGTATATATATTTAAAAAGTTATCTATTATTATATATCTTACCACGTAATTAATATTTTTTCAATAAAATTAAAGTAAGATTAAAATTGAAAAATGATTCAATCCAAATCGCTTTAAATTGGATCTAATATGATTATAATTTTAAACCAAACATATTAGATGATGAATTTAGAAAATCAAAGTGGTTGAATTGAATGGTTTTCTCCCTCAAAATCGATACAATCCAATTCACGAACACTCTTAGTGTTGGGTAGCATATTAGGTGTCTATCAAACATTTTTCATAAATTTTAGTATGAAAAGATTTGCATCATTATGTGTCAGTCTAATTTAGATAAAGTCAATTGACTTAGACTATGTTTGGCTTAGTAGCTGAAAGTTTTTAAGTTAATTTATTAAATCATAAGTGTTTAATAAATTAACTGTCAAAAATGCAAGAAAATGTAAAATGACATATTTAAAAATTACAATAAGAAAATTGAATAAATACTTTAAGAATAAAAAAGAAATAAAATATAAAAAGCTAAAAATTATTGTTGTAAAAAATGTTACTTCAAATAACGTTTCACATGTTGTTAAAAACTATTAAATAAATGTTATATTCTATTAAAAAATTATTTATCGAATAATTAAAAAAAATTCAACTAATAAAAAAAGTTTAAAACTAACTAACATACTTGATGAATATAATCCTACATATTTTTTTCCAACCAAACCAAAAATAAATTATTAACAATAAAAACTTACAATTATGATGTTTTCTCACACTTTATTTTTTTCGCATATCATTAATGTAATTTAAACAATTAAAATAATTAGTTAATGTAATGTATAAGGAATATAAGGATAATGCTTGGAGAAAAAGGAATAACAAAATCTCACGGAGTGCCCATATATATAATTTACTCTAACTTCCATGATACATGCTTTGATAACAATTTACAAATACTTTATATTCATTTATTTCATTTAAAAAATTGTATTAATGCATTTGTAATTTTAATTTTTTAAAATTACCATATTTCGTATAATACCCACTATGGCATCGGTATTCATACAACATAGTCCAACATGCTCCATGTATATCATTTTTTTCACTTAAGACATTCTGGGGACAAAAACTAAAGACTAATCTTTTTTAATTATTAAGATCCATTTAAGAGAGAAAGGACTCCATATATTTGTATTTACACCCATTTGAAACCAAACACCTAATAATACAATAATTTAAGTATATCTAGGGCCAACCTTGAATATGATATTTTTCCATATAGTAACATTATTCTTTGTAAGTCCAATAATAACTCCATAGCACATCAGCCTTATCATTTTCTCTAGTCTATGACACAGAAGTTATCCATTTTCTCCTCTTTGACTCCAAAGCTCAAGAGAGTGAGGAGACAGCCATTTCTAAATTTTTCTCTCTCTAAGGTTTTCTCTCTTGCTACTTCTAGAAGGGTTCACATCAAAAGCACAGTATGCTGGATGTGACTTTTTGTTGGTAACCCCATAAGGTGTCACAAATCCAATATTTTCCACAGCTCCAATTGTCTTGAATAGCCTTCTTTTGTTCACCTCCCCAACCAGTGATCTGTGTAGTAGCTGGCTCCTCGTATCAATCAATGACTTATTCCTTGTTAGTCTACGATTGTCCATCATCCTCTTGTTTTTGCTAGTAGAAGGTGCTTGTGGTCCTGCCAAAACTTTGCACTGGTTCAAATTGACGGGGTCGTCATTAGGTGGAAATCTTGTGCACATGTGACTCTTTGTGATGGGATGTTTATCTTTTCTTGTAGAAGCCTTATGGTTTTCCTCCTGCTCATCCACTGAACAAAAGTTTGAGTTGGAATATGTCCCATGTGAGGAGCATATTGAACTGGCATCATCAAGTACATCTCCTGCAATAGTAGTTTATCAAGATTAATACAGAAACTAATTAAGATTAGTTGAAAACAACAATGCTCCTCTTACTATGTGATTGTTCTAAACTATAGTAACTTTTCGTGAGGACTTCCTTACAGGTTCATGGAAAACATAAAACCGCAATAAGATATCAAGGTTGCATTTGTTCCTTACAAAAGCAAATAAAACTAACAAGTCATTACTACTTATTTTCTCAAGGATGGTAATCTTAAGAAATTCCCCACATACCCAACCAGGGTGAACAACTCGCGCCACATTTTCTGTTTTTGTTTCCTATTTCATAAATTATTACAAAAACGCAACCTCATTTTCACTTTTTTTTTATTGTTTTCAAAAATTTGTCCAGAAAGTAATGAAAATAACTAAATAACAAAGCCTATTGCTAAGCAACTACTGCAAACTTTAAAGTATGGTCATTTAAGTACACCAGATAAAATGGATCAGGAATGAATCACAAATGAACTTGACACTACATCTGACCCAAAACCTTAAGATATTAGGTTTGCGGGTCCTTTTTACTTATATGTTTGCTCAACTTGTCCATTTTTACCCAATGCAGGACTTTTTACTCACACTTGCACACTTCCACAGTAGCTACTGCAGTATAGGGGAAGGGACAAAGAAGACGTACCATGGAGCCAATAGTCTCCATTCAATAAGTCATCAGCTCTACTGTCTGAGCCTGATATTGATCCTTGGGATGATGAACGAGAAGAGGCAGAGTGGAAATGATGATTCATTGTTGTCATCATTGTGATAACTGAACAGTTACTATTCCTCTTATTTGGCAGCAGCACAGATATCTCTCCTTCAATCATATTTGCAATATCCGCAGGCTTCAAATCGGTGATCTCCAATTCCTTCACCATCTCCATTGCAACATCAATGGGAGTGTCTGTGTATATGTCAAAAGGAAAGTATACATTCCTACAAGAACCTGTGAAGATAGCAGAAAAGTTTTATTGTTACTTAGTAATTCAATTAAAGGCTCAAGTTCATTTACTAAACAAAAATAAATGTTGTGTTGGTAAAATTACAAGAAACTTGTATTTAGACAACTTCAAAACAAGTTTTTTCCCTAAACTGAATGTAAAAGGAAATATTAATACCATCCTTGTCGGAAATTTGCACTTTGAGAAAGATAGTATCATGTTCTGGATTCAGCTTCCCAGTTATTGACGTTTCAGTCCTAGGTGAAACATCATTCAATTGAAGCTTTTCCATTTCATTGTAATTTAAAAAGGGTTTCTGAATTCCGATCTTTGTCATGGATGATGCATCATCAGACAAAAGAAATGGATCATTCAACAATTCTTTAGCCGATGGTCTCTTTGCTGCAGTTATTAGACATTTGCCAATAAACCTTTGTGCTTCTGTGTCTTCAATCCTGAAAAATGATGCCGGTAGCTTCCCCTGAACACAAAAAGACAGAAAAGTTGCTTATATATAAAGTCCTATCTCAACCGATATCTTTAAACCTTAAACCATGATCTGAACTTACCGATGTCACTTTCTTGTATATCTGGGCAGGGTTAGTACATTCACTGTATGGATAATCAGATGTAAGCATTTCCAGAACACACATGCCAAATGAGTACACATCAACAAGTTCATTGTATTCTTCTTCATATAATTCTGGTGCCATGAACTCTGGGGTGCCTAGCACAACGGAAAAAATTTACAAACAACAATTAGAGTGGTTCAATAGTCAATACGTTCAACAATCATTGGTAGAAAAAAGATAAATAGTAACACCTATAACACTGTGAGCTGGTTGGGAACCATGGAGAATTGCTGCTAGACCCAGGTCACCAATTTTCACTTGTCCAAGATGGCCATTGACAAATATGTTATCACATTTGAGGTCCCTATGAATTACTGGAGGATCATGTTCATGTAGATAAACAAGACCCTGTAAGATTTGGCGAGTCCAACTCTTTATCGCTTGTAGGCCTATGTGCTTGTATTTCTTCCTGTATCTGCACAAGCCACAAACTTATCAATTAAAGTACCTTTTATAGTGATTTCAAGGTTAATTCTGTAATCATGCATGCATATGATATAAAGATAAAATAAATCCAGTAATTTAACATTTCCAAATGTGCATGTCACGAAACTACATATCCCTATCTTAAGGAGTTTAAAATGCAATATTCCATCCATGCACACATTAGCATAGAATGAACCTGAACACTAGCATAATAAAATATCAAGATTAAATGAAAAGAGGCATATAGTTTATGGTGGGCAATAAAGATGTTGTACTCCATTTCAAAGGAACTGCAAAATGGGACTTCAGCATTGCCTAATTTATAGTTAGAAAGTAAGTTACTCTCTCAGTGTCCCTGAAGTAAACATTTCTGTAATGAAATTGAAGGTCTTGTTGTCAATATCAATCCAAGACGTGTAGAATCTCATGATGGATTGGTGCTTGAGGGTGCTGAGGAGATGAACCTCTAAATAAAGCCGCTCCAAGTCCTCTGGTTTGCGAAGTGCCTCGTTGAGTTTGACCTGGCTCCATGCTACTTCTATTCCAAGTACCTCATCAATTGCTTTATACACTGTCTTCATTGCCCCTTTTCCTAGAATATCTCCAACCTAATCACATAAAAGACACATTTTATTGCATTGAGTCAGCTGTGTGATGACATCCTAATTTCCTATATACTTGAAGTAAAGAATTAACAGAAACTATATACATAGCTGGTTGAAAAGTTCTGAAATGGAAAAGTAGAAACTGTTTACACTAGGCACAAACCAGGCAAGGGAAAACAAGGAATTATTGTCAACATTATTATCACAGAACACACCACAAAGTTTTAGTGCATTTCATCTTTGACTTCACTGTTTTTAAATCTTGCAAATATGAAAAGAAAGTTGTAATGTTTCTTTTACAGTAAATAATACACATACCATTCCCTTCCCAGTTTTAAATTTTCAGTTCCTAACACAGTCCCGTTTATCCATGCTTTTTGGTAAGTCATTATCTCCTACATCAACTCCATATGCAACAGTTCTTCAGTTATGATCAATTCACATGATATTAAAGGGAAGTGAGTGATCAACAAAATTTTAAGGAAGATATAGAATACCACTAGACTATTCACAAACAAATATCATGTAAGATTATCTAGCCCCAAGTATGCACAGCACTAACATATTACTAAGCATGAAGCCAAGTTGATCCACTCATACTGTAAATGGTAAAAGCATTCAATATATATCTCCTGTCTATGCAAACTTGATTTCCAACAACTCCCCGATATCAAACAGATTGCTCCAGAGTAATAGAAGTTCAACTCCAGACGATTCTGCTTTGAACATTGAGACATGAACCATATGTCCATACCCCAATTTGAGCATACACACATGCCCGAAAGTAGAAAAAAGATAAGTCAGAAGAGATAAGAAGTTAGACAATTTTTTAGATTTTTCCAATCAGAATTAGAGTTTCATCTCAATAATCTATGTTGACCTTTAATACAAACTTATATTAAGCAGATTAACGAGATGAAACTCCAATTTGATTGGAAAACAATATAGAAAAACACCTAAGGTACTAGGTTTTAGTTTTGACCTAAGATGTCTAGTCACTTGGCATTTAATAAAGCCTGTGATATTTGAATCAGTTATTTCTTCCAACTATATAGGATTTCACTAAAAAATCTATTAACACAGTCTCACACGGTTCATTCAGTCAGATCACCAGACTCTACACACACAACACGACCTTCTCCCATGCAAGTAACAAAAAACAATACAATTCCAAAATAAAACAAAACTTGCCACAACAAATTGAAAAAAGAAAATCCACATGATTATATGAATTAGAACTTACCCGAGCATATCTACCAGTTGGGTCGGTTTCGATGTAACGAGGCTCAGCTTTGTCATCCTCCTTACACCTTTTATTGGAATACATGTTGAATTCTTAACTATAGTACACTCCAACTAAGTGACAAAACCAACTATCACCAAAACTTCAAACACTATAGCTTACACCACAACTCTTGTGCAGAAAGAGTTGAAAAGGAAAGAACAAAACCAAACCAAAAAAACAGAAACAAGGTTGAAGAGTCCTAAATCCGAGGATTTCCTCTCGTGGTAAACGTGGGAGAAGACCCCAAAGAATAACCAGAAGAGCCTTGAGTGATCAACACAGTACATTATCCTACCCATTTTCACACCTACCCCGCATGTCAAGGGATCATAGTCCTTAGCAACCATTTGATATAATTTTGTTTGTTCTTTTTTGAAAACTAAGTGTGCGTGTGTGTGTGAGAGAGAGAGAGAGAGAGGGAGTTAGGCTGCAAGATTTGACACGATAAGACAGGTGAGAAGAATGGGATAAACGGATAACAATTCTAATTTCTCCTATGAAACTGACATGTTCCTGTCACTGCCCTTTGTGTGCCAAGAATCTTGAAGGCATATATGGCACGTGTGGCGCTTTGGTAAAGGGTTAGTTTGGGGCATTCACAAGAAGAAGAAGGAATAAGTGGAAGAAGTGGTTATGAGAAACAGTGCACGGAACTTGAAGAATCTGTGGCCACGCTTTGGTGTAAACATTTGTGGACAAAGCAAAGAGAACAAAACCCAGAAAGAGAAGCAGCAGAAGATGAAATTTGGAAGTGATATATAAAAATAAAATGAACAAAGGTTACTTCGTATATAAGAAAGAGAATAATGATCAGAATAGAGAGTGAAACTAGAACTAGAACAACTTGTTGTGGACATATATGTATATCCGATGGTGGTGTTTGCAGTGTGGGGGCTAATGTGGGACCACATTTTGATGTTGAGGTGGCAACGTTTCAGGGCCTGTGATTCTGTCATGTGTGCCATGGGATGTCAATGATGTGACGAGGTTGACTTTAAAGATTAAATACATTATTATTTTTAAATATCTCATTAATTTATAATTTTTTTTTAATTTTATAATATTATAAATTTTATTATATTTATACTTTTTTTTCTCTTTTGTCTAGGTGCACAATAACATAAGATATCTATCAAATATTTTCCAGCTGGGACCTTCTTCTGTTGTTGTCTTTTCTTTCTCTTCCTATGGATATGAGGGTGTTACTGTTTTCCATTTTGTCCTGTTTTGGTGTCGTGTGGATAATCTTTAAAATATGAAAAATCTTTGATATTTTTCGATGCTTATCCTAATCTTGGACCTTTGTTTACCATGTGTTTTGAAAATTTTGGTTGGTTTGAGATGCATGGGTCGTATTTGGTGATGATTGCAACTGATCGAGTCCGTTGATCCTCTCTATCTAATTCATGTGGGCTGTAGAGCATCAAGGATGAGTTAATTAATCTTTTGAATAAATAATATATACAATGGCAATATATGTCATGACAATTTATCCTCTATCTATAGTTTCTTCAGATTAAAAAAAACTGTTATATATAATAAACTTATTAAATTTTATAATAATTATTTTAAGTTTTATATAAAAAAAACAAGTTGTCAATAATTGATACAGTTTAAAAATGAAGTTAAACAACTTCATCACACTTTATTGGTATAATTTTCTTATGTACTTTAACTAAGATGATTGGTTAAAGGTATTAATTAATTATCATTAGCTGCACCAATGATGAGGTTGTTTAACCTCATTTTATATCAAAAGGACATTAGACATACGTATTAATAAAGAAAAAAAAGTTTATTAGCAAGTTAGCATGCAAGGTAGCCACTAGCCAGAGCTGTGCATATATATTATGCAAAGCAACAGGTGCCAAACATGAAACATCTATTTAATATGAAAAACGTGTGTAGTGATGATACACTGAATCAGTAAGATGGTATAGAGAGATAACATTTATTCAAACAATAATATTTTACATTTGCTTTTTATTTTATTCTATTTCTTTCTAACACGTTACTTATTTTATTTCACATTTTCTTTTCCTTTTCTTTCGCGAGTGTAAAATTATTTTTAGCAACACTTCTCATATACATAAAAACAAAATTTGGGGGCATTAAAATATGTTGCACAATTTCGAGTAAAACTTCACCCGAGTACGACAATTATTAGGTGTTATCATTTTGAGAATCTATTGCTTCCTATTGTTGGTGGACTTGTAGTATTTTAACGTAAAGGAAAACACAATCTAAGGCTGGTAATAAGCGCCAGCCATTTGTTTTCTAAGTCAAAAGAAGAACAAAAAGATATCAATCATTAATGAAGTAGTTAAGTATCCAAATTCAACTATTATCTTAATCAGAGTCTATGGCCTCTATATCTAGATGCTTTCGCGGGGGATTTTTTAATAGTGTATCCTTTTCAAATATGTATCCATCTTGGGACTTTTCAGCTCACAGTCTTATCCGTGTTTAAATTAAACTTCATTTTTAATACCTTGCTAAAAACAAGTTCCTGCGCTGTTTGACAAATATTTCTTTTATATATAAAGACTTCATTAATTCATGAAAAAATGATTTCTAAACATTTCTCGTGTTGCTTGACCTAAAATGGTATAAAATATTGCCGGACATGCATGATCCTTAAAATAAATCAAGCAATAGCATAAAGTTTGCAATATTAAAAACTAGCTAGTAGATTAAGGGAGTGTTTGAAGATTTTATAAGTATTTTTTATTTCAATAATTTTTTAAGTTTATCAAAATAAGTTTTTTTTTCTTGTAACGTATTCTTTAGCTTTCTCAGAAAAAAATTATAATATAAAAATTTGTATGACAAACACTTAATTGAGTTTCTAAATATTTTTTAAATTTAATATTAGTGTATATTGAATTGGTAGATATGTAAGCTACCTTTGATTTGCTTATATATATATATATATATATATATATATATATATATATATATATTTCATGTTTGATTTGATGAAAAAGAATTGAGACAATACAAACTGGGAGAAATTTGAATTTTTATTATCTGTTAGCTGCAACCTTATCTTGTCATTTATTTTGAATTCAAAGTATCTACTAACTAGCTTACTTGTATATATTTTATATTTTGAATTAACATAATATATAATAATGCAAATTATGTTAAGATAATTAATATTAAAAAGGATATTTTAGTCAATTTTAAATTATTTTGTTTGTGTTGTCCATTATCAATCAAACATTATACATGATAAAAAAAAAAAGTATTATGTAACTCACGTATTTATATTGTGTTGTTCTCTTTATCAAGGACTATAGTGCATATCAAATGCAACCGTAGAGTAATGGAAAGATAGGTGTATGATAAGCATGATTAGGTGTTGATTGTGCTAATTAAGCATCCTCAAATATGATGGGAGAAATGATTGTTATAGTTTGTTAGTAACGACAAGAGTATATTTAGTGAGAGAATAATTTTTATATTTGAATGAGATAAATATATATATTAACTATCAAATTTTATTATGAATGGTTAAGATTAAAACAATTAACTTATGTGAATTTTTTAAAAAGTGATTTTTAAAGTGGTCACATAACATTAAATTTTAACCATTAATGTATGATTATATAATCTAGATTTATTTATATCATTCTCATAAAAATTTCCCTTTCACAAGAATAGGAGATCCTCGTTCAAGGAATCAAAATAAGGCCCATACACAAAAATTAAAGCAAAAGGGATCTAGGCTTCATCGAACGATACTTGCTTTGTGATCAAAGCAACTTATTCCTTCATTGCAACTTATCTTGCACGACCACTCAAAGTTTAGTTCAAATGGTGTTGTATTGCTCCACAAATTTTTATTTATTTATTTATAAAAAAGGTTATACTCATGTGCTGATATGTTTGTCAAGTGGTACTACTACTCACATGCAATCAACATCTTTAGAATCAAATATTTTTTGGCCTTCTTGCTTTGGAGGACTTTTTGTTTTTAGATTGCTAGCTAGGAATCAATGGACAAAATGCGTGTGAGGCTTTTGAGTACAAAGGTTCTTTCCTTCCTTGCTCTGCTCAAACATGGAGACATTGCTCGTGTTATTCGTTTTTTGATGCCATGTATGTTATTTCTGACGATATTCATGTTTTAACAAGTGTTAGCAAAGATCATATTGGATAATTGCTGCAATTATATTGTTTGGTCAGTTATAGTGAGTGATAAAGATATCAAGAGTCTCTTAACTAGTGACTTGAGGTTGAGAAAAAGGGAATCTTACACCATCCCTAAAATCTCAAAATGGGATGGTTGTATTTGTGCCCTCGCTCTTTGCACCACCAGTCCAACTACCAAGAGTTTCTCGTGTCACTGGGAATTACAGCTCCAACAAGCTGAAATGCACTGTAATGGAAGCATTATATCCTCTGCCCATTCTGGTGAAGATCAGTGTAGCCATACATGGATGGTCCTGGTATGTATGAGGTGTCCTTGGAGACCAAATTCAATATTTCATTGATGGTGGTTCCTATTAGCAACTATAGCAGCACAAGGTGCTAGAAGGATTTGAATGCAAAGTAACCACTGAAGATGAGTGTCAGGAAAAAGGGTAACTAATGGCATGCATGAATCCTTGTGGTATGTACAATTTGCATTAAAAGATTTTTTGTTGCATTGGGGACTTGACTCTAAAGACGTGTAAGCTAAATCCCTACACCTAAATATTCAAGAAGGCTTGCCCCTTGGCCTACAACCTCTCCTATGAGGCATATAAGAAAACTATCTTTAACTGTTCTTCAGGGATTACAATAAGTGGTTCGGGTTCTACAGGTAATGGTACAAAACATAATAATGCATTGATTGTTAGATTGTGGTAGTGGCAGTGGTTGTTTTCCTTGCTCTTGGGGTTGTATGGAAGCATGCAGAGTGGAGGATGCTAAAAATCCAACTGGAGTTTATGGGGAAGGAATTATTGCTTCACCACTACGTCTCAATGGTAATATGTTTCTTTCATTTCAAGTTTTGAGGGACACCATTGAGAACTGTAATGAAGAAAACGTATTGGGAAAAGGTGGTTTTTGAATCATATATAAGGTAGAGTTGCAATATGGGAGAAAGATTGTTGTCAAAAAGATGCAATTAGATACGATGGATGTGGAAGTGAATTAGAAAAAATGAGACAATGCATTGTTGAAATTGAAGTCTTGTGCAAGCTTTGACATCAAAATGTGTTTTCCTTCTTGAGGTGTTGCTCGAATGGAAGACAAAAATTATTGTCTATGAGTACATGCCCCAGGGTGCTCTTAGTCAATATTTGTTAAACCAAAAAGCTAAAGGGTTACAACCTATGGATTAGAGTGGAAGACAAGGCTAAGAATTGCCTTGGATGTTGCTAGAGGTGTCGCATATTCTATAGCATGGGCAAATAAAATTTTATCCATAGCAATATAAAATCATTCACCATTTTGTTGGGAGAAGATATGCATGCCAAAGTATCAAACTTTGGTTTGGTTCGACTTCTACATGAAGGGAAGGATTCATGTCAAACCAAACTAAAGGCTGGAACTATTGATATATGGCACCTGAGTATGTGATGGGGGGACACATTACAACAAAGGTGGATATATTTAGTTTTGATGCAATCCTTATGTAAATGATAAACAAAGAGGAAATACTTGATAATGAGACCTAAATAGAAGACAACCACCTTGTTACACGATTCATCAAGAGCCTTCTAGAAAAGATAAGGGGTTCTGTTGCGCTCACGGCAAGTATACCGGTCGCTCAAGTAATAAAGTGAAAGTAAGGGGATTTGTCGTTCCCAACGAGGATTGTTTGGTCAATTAAATCATAAATCGTATCTTTAAGTTGGATGACAAAATATACGAGAGAAAGGTGGTGTTGGACAAAGTAAATTAAAAGCTAAAGATAAACATAAAGGATATATATATAC
>PYAF01001383.1:327805-348331 GCA_007407185.1 Glycine tomentella | reverse complement strand
TGGAGCGTGGGACTTCAAGCTTGAGGCGTGGACTTCCAAAAATGGTTATTTTCACCTGCTAAACCTCAATTCTAGACCCAAACACCTCATTAAAACACATAAGATATATTCATACCAAAAGGAAGCTATTTATCATATAAAATGATGCATTTGATGGCTTAATTGAGCTTGGAAACATGATGTGCTAGGCACATATCAGGTTCATTACGAACCATCATTGATGAGACAATTGTGACTGACGATGAAATCTTTGATAGCATTACAAATGTTGCAAAGTTAGAATGACAATATTGTGCAACAAATCTTCATAAGCGTCCTAAAATGCATCACATATTGAATGCGCTATCAACTCTTACTGAAAAGTGACAATCAAAGTTGTCAAGATCACGATCTTGATTATAAGATCAAACAATTTAACATTTCATGAGGGACCTTTTGTGCTAACTCACATATGGGATCGTGAAAGAGTATGATTGGTGTAGGATGGTGATTTTCCATAGTAGATCATGGGATCCACGATCCCTTTCTGGGCAGAAAAAGAAAAGGTTGATTATTTTATGAGTCAATTAAACTGATTTGCAATAACGACATCCCTAAAACCCAGCGCACATTTCTTTTCTTCTCATTCCATGCCTTGATTCTCTTATCCCCCAATCGCTACCTGTGCCGAAGGTCCACCACCTTTCTCCCCAAAATCGTTCCACATATACACAAAAAAATGGGTCATTTTTAGACAATTAAGAGTGACGATTAAAGATTGTGGAGTGAGTCATTATGGTGGTATCAGAGAGAGATTGAAAAAACTATTGTAATTAGATTTACACCCAAAAACTAAAATATAGTTGTTTAGTCAAATATTTAATGTACTTTTTATTTTATCATATATTCAAAGTAGTCAAATTTCTCTCTAGTTCAAACTTTAAACAAAACAGCTAAAAATATTTATTATATGACTATTTAGAATTCACATAATATAATTTATTTAAAAAGATAATAGCATTATATTAAATTTTAAAAAAATTAAAATTATATGTTAGCAAATTTAAATTCTAAAGAATTTAATTAATTTAAAAGTAAATAAATAGTAAGGTGTTATCATTCTTTAAAACTTGTATTAAAAGATTAATTTTTGAAGATATATTTGTTTAATTAAAAATATAATTAACCATCTTCATCTATTTTAATATATTATATTTAATATGATATTAAATATTTTAAAATTAATAATTTTATTTATTTATATATTATAAAATATTAAATTTAAATAAAATATATAATTTAAATAAACTCGTTTAAAATGTAATATATCTAGATGCATATAACATGATGTTATCAATAAATGAAAATGTATTAAACAATATTTTTCCTTATATTCATACACTAACATACATGAAGTCACTCAAGTAAAATTCTCATCAATATTCAAATTCTTGTGAAAGAAAGAAATAACTAATCTCACGCTGTTCATGAAGTGCAAGGCATGGATATCAACCATCAGAACTAATCTACTTAGGTTTATGGTCATCATTATGAAGTTGGTCCCTAAGGCCAAAACTTTCAAGTTGCAATGATTTTTTTTCTTTTTTTGTCCTAAGCTTGCAATGATGATGGACGATGCGAATATAAAATGTTTTTGAAGAAGAGCGGGTCTTTGGGTATGGGCTGGGCTTCGGGCCCAATATGTTTAATGTAAATTTGTTTGGGTAATGACTTTATTAGAAATTATAGACAGAGACAAATATCCTAATAAAATCTTGTAAGTTATAATCCAAACAATTTTAAAGATTAACTTGGAACTTTACTCCCAAAAGTAATATTTTAAAGATTGTTTTTGTTACAGTATTAGTTCTCTAATTTAAATTTTTTATGAACTAATTTGAATGAAATTTAGTCCAATCAAAAAGAGTAGAGGAAGACTATGAAAGACATTAGAATTTAGAAGATATTGTTGAGATAAATCTCAAAGTAAATAATATTTTTTAAGATTAGGTCTTTAACTAAGTAATATGATTTCATATAATTCATTTAGAAAATACCACATAAAGAGATACGAATTTTATTGTTGTTGTAATTTGACAACAATTTCAGTTTTTAAGTAAACAAATTTGCCAACAATTTTTTTCAAAAACTAATGAAGGTTTTCAGTCTAAATTTCATTGTATAGGTATTTTAAACATATTACTCTTGCTTAAATATGTTTGTAAAGTCAGATGTACATGATAAGAGTAGTAGCATATTCCTCTTTTTGTTCCTTTTCTCCTTTTAAATGAAACGAATCATTAGTTTCTTTAACCAAAACACATGTGGCTAAATATGTGTTTATAGGAAAAGAGGGACATACCTTTATAAGGAAAATGTTTTGTAAACATCAAAAGAACAACAAAAAGTTTGGTGAGAGACTTACCTTTCGTATTTTTGCAACAAAAAGTTGTCTCATTTAATTTTTCAATATATTTTTTCTTTTGGTAAATATGAAAGATTTTTTTGGAATGTATTTTCTAGATGTCTGGATGTGAAATAGATAAAAAGTAAGTAAGAAATAGATATAATTGCATTCAGTATTACGTGTCAATTCTTTTATATTCCCGTTGCATTTTTTTCACTCCTCATGAATACAATCCATTTTTTCCATTTAAGTATACTCTATCTAACCACAAAATGGCTTCGTTCAACCAAAATTTCTAAATAAATCAACGGAAGTCCAATATATTAGAGAACAAATTAGAACAGCAGCAACTAATTAAGCAGACTAAAGTTTGGTTTTGATAAACTTTTCTGTGCCTATTTATAAAAGAACAAAATAATTAAGAAGGTAATAAAATAAGTGAGTTTCTCTCCCAAACTAAAATAAACTTAAAAACTTTTAATTTTTATAAAAGTTCAAACTAACTTATCTATAACTTCTCCAAAAACTGAAGTGCATAAATCAATTTTAACTTATTGAAGAAATCAATTCATTTTACTTTCTCATCACATGTTTAAAAACAAGAAATCATACTTAGGATATTAGTTAGCATATTAAAATCAAAACCAAAATGTTATATTTTCTTTTCAGTGTTTTTGAGAAATTTAATCATCCAACTCGTGCCTAATGACGTTTTGTTTTGGATTTTGCAGTACCAGTGCCTCTTGTATAAATTCCCAAAGATGAATGAAATCAGATTGGAGCATGCATAATTGTTATGTTTTTTGCTACTTCTTTCTTCTACTTAATAGTTTAATTAACGTTCATCCGAAGGAATACTGGTTTCTTTTATTTGACAACTTGAACCGATCAAGCATCACTACAGAGGAATTGGATCATGCTCCACAAAGGTACCACAAATAGTAGGAAGCCAAACTATACATATTTTCCATGCATGATTTCAAGATCACAAAACATGTACATAGAATATGGAAAGAAGTATATATCTTCATGACAATCACAAAAACAAATTGTAGGATTTGGGAGGCAGAATATCCCTACAAACTCGCCACATGAATGAATTGCTTATATTTGTTTGGGAGAAGGAGCTTTCCATGTAGTTTCCTCCATAAATGAGAATAGGTGTCTACATACCCCAAACCCACCAGACAAAGTACCCATCTTACTAGGAGCAGGTCCTTGTTGGCTTGTGTCTATAATTTCAACTAGTATGTAGACTTGACAATGGCAAGAGATTTCTTGAAAAAATGATGTTTCTTTTATTCCTTTTCTTCAATAAATCATTTGACCATAGACTTGTATTGAAATTGAACATCCTAAAATTAACTTCTACTTGAGTATTCCTCCTTTTTTTTAGCCTTCCTGCTTTTTTTTTATATAAGAATAAATATAATGTAAGAAATTTACAATAACTCATATATCATTTTAAACCAATTCGCGCATTCTAATATATAGCTATGATATTACTCATCTCCAATTTCATTTTTCATGTAAACAAGATTTTGTGAAAAATCAAGTCATCATCTGAAAATAAATAAATAAATAAATGAGAAATGAGAAGTGAGAAGTGATAGCATCACACTTTTTAACACGTTCTTACAAACATATTTCTTTTTATTGATTACAATTTATTAAAAATTACAAAATCAAGAAAAAAAATTATTAAATAAAATTTAAGATTCAATTTTTTGTATTATTTTCAATAGATTTCAACTAATAAATAAATTATATTCATAAAAGTTTGTTTCTAAGATTTCTCAAAATAAAATAAATGTGAAGGGGTCAAGATGTACCTAAAAGTTCACAGAAATAAGAAATAAGTCAAATTAAATCCCATTCATAATCACTGGAAAATTAAAGTTGTTAGACCTGAAACGTGCACGTCATAATACGCTTCACCTATTGCATGAAAACTCAGTTTTCACATCATAGCTACAAAATATCATTTATCAAATCATGAATACCAAATTTCACAATTTCTTTGCTACAGAATGGACAAAATGCTAAAAAAACACACCATCTAAAACTTTTTTCAATACATTTTTTTTTGTTGGGTAAACTTTATGTAAATTCCATTCAATTCCTCATTTGGTGGATCTTATTCTCCAACTATTGAGATCCCCATAAATTTTAATCAATAGGAGTAAATGTATTGGAAAAGTGTTAAAGAGTATGTATATGTTATGACTTATGAGTACTCTTCAATGAGCTAAAGGAAAATTTATTTGACTTGTTTTATCATATTATACAAAAATAGGAAAATGTTAGTTTTCAATTTAAGGATAAAATATTTTTGTGTTTCTTGATATATTATACTTGAGTTTTATATTTGTTTTCTGATAAAAAAAATTTCTTTGTTTTTGCTTTTTAATATTTGAAATTTTTTGTCATATGTCCTTACCATTAGATTATGTCAATTTGGTATTGAGATCTATGTTAAGTTAACACCTAAGCAGGCCATGTATATTAACACATGTATTCAAATGATGAGTTAATATTTTGCATTTACTCCTTATAACTTTAGGTATTTGCATTTACTTCTTATAATTTTAGAGATTTTACATTTGCTCCCTATAATTTTAGAGGTTTTATATTTCCCTATAATTTTAAGGAATTTTACATTTGTTCCTATAAATTCATCCTTTAAGCACATGTAATAACATAATGACATGATAATATGTCAATTTATTAGACACATCAACACAAAATTGACATAAGCTAATGGCAGAGACTTATGATAAAAAAAAATAAAAATATCAAGAAAAAGAAAATAAAGAAAAATTTATTAAAAACAAATGCAAAACTTGCATTAACATATTTTATCCTTAGTTTAATAAGAATCAACATAGTAAATACTAATCAAATTGATTTAATCATTTAACAACTCATAATTTATTGGAAATGTGAAGCAAATATTTCACGCAAAAAAGATTTCTCTCATGAATATAATTAACTTGGATTGAAGAAAAGTAGCACCACCACACACAAGATAACACATAACTCTCCATATATGTATATTATATGCGAAGTGACCAGCGGGTGCCATATAAACACCTCAGCTACTTTTTAGACCAATAAAATAAAAAACACTGGCCTTTCAGAATCAGTTACAAGAATCAATACCTATTAATGACACTTAATGGTTCTTCCAATGAGGTGATTAATAATAGGTATACAAACATCTTTTTTTTTTTTTTTTTTGCACTATTTTCTATCCCTCATTGCAATAATGTCTCTAGAATTGGTCTCCTTGGAAGGTCTGGCCAAATTGCCAATTGGCTGGTGCCACATTGAAGCTTGTCACAGTTCTACCATCACTGGTGGTGACTTGAAAAGAGAGGGATTGTCCATTGAGGTATGAGTTGCTCTGCCAGTTTTGCCCCCAGTTTCTTGACATGGGTTGCCACCCAGTTTTGGACCCTTTGATGGACACTGAATTCACATCACCAGCTCCAGCCACATTGGTGATCAAAACTAGGTTGAAGTAAGAGTGGCCATTGATTGTGAACCTTATTCCTCCCTTTTTCACACAAGGAACCCTGCCATCATCACCAAAAGTTTAGTTTAGTAGTAGTTAAACATGAGCAATTGAAAATTGAATATCCGAGATAAATTAAGTAATCTCAGTCGTTAATGAGAAAATTAATAGTCAGTATTATGTGCACATGCATAACAATTCATAATGGTGTTAAAATATCGATTATTGAGTTTTCTGACAATGATTAAGATTACTTATTTTATTCTTATTCTCTTTAGAGGAGGTAAATTTGAATAAAATATTATTTATATAGATAAAGTAATATTCAAGTCTTTAAGTTGAGGTTAATTTGCTATATAAGCTAGAAGGTAAAGTTTGGTAGGAGTTACACCAATTTTTATATGGTCATGAATAAGGGCCATGTGCTAAAATGAGAATAAGTGCTATACCTTTATGAGGTTTTCAATGAGGGAGTAATTAATTTTCAACATTTAACCTCCTAACTTTCTAAAAATTAGGTAATATAGTTGTGTATGAATTAAATGTGACCTTTAAACTTGAAAGCATAGCCAAATTTAGGGCTTCAATTACCTCCTGAAGGCCACAGGCACAATTCCAGCTCTATATTCAGCAATTTGAAGGAAGGCAGGTTCAGCCATATCAAAGTGTTGCAAAGGAGGGTTGCACCAACCACCATTGTTGTTAGGCAAAGATGGGTTTGGTGGGCAGAAGTTAGTAGCAGTGACAGTAATAGAGCCAGGTTTGCACCATCTTGGGTCATCATCACATCTCATTTCATAGCAAGATCCACAGCTTAAGCCATTGTTGAACAAAGCAGTGCTTAGAGCCACAGTGTCAGTTCCATAGCCCTGGCTATACAAATTTCCATACCCACATGCTCCACCTGCATGTATACAACAAAACATAAACATAAACTCATCAACTCAACTTTCAATAAACACACTCTAACATAAAACAAATAAACAAAGAGTTTCTTGACAAAGATAAAAAGAGTAGTGCTGACTTGGTAAAATCTATAGTGTATGACTAGCAATCAATTGCAAGGAACTTCAAATAACTGAAACCCTTTGACATGTGACTGACAATATATTTATCATTTGAAATATAATCCAAAAATTATAAATATTTACATATTATTTAGTTGTGAACGTGTTGCTGTTGCTAATGTCGACACGAGTAAATAGTAACATGACACACAAAAAAATGTTAAACGAGTGGGTTAACTAAAGAGGGTCCAAGATATGTGTATAGTTTCACTAATCCCCCTATTCTCCCCTGAAATTGCTCCTCTACGCAATATTGATGAAAATAAATATAATGAAGTGAAATGTAACAAAAAAATATTAACTTTCATTGTTTGGCTTCTTTATAGTATAGATACATGAAAGCAATACATTTCATGCAATGTTTTTTTTTCCTCTTAATTTGAAAGTATGAGATGGAACCACCTTTTATTTGACTGCATTGAAACATCAAAACTCCACTCCCTGCACTTGTTTTCCTTCCATCTCATTTCATTCCATTTTCTTTAGCGAAAATCATGCGTAAACACTCTATACTAGTAATCACTTAGAAAGAAAGAGAGAACAGTAGTAGAGACACAAATATACTAGTAAACACTTAGAAAGAAAGAAAAAATAATAGTAGTGACATAAATATAGATGTGTTATAATATGTGATATGATGTGACCAAAAATAAATATATAAAAAGTGATAAGTGCCAATGAAATTCACAATATTTTGTGTCTAAAAAAATATTGCTCTCAAAACATAGAAGTAGAAAAAAAAAAAAAAAAAATAAGCAGCTAAACTTACCCATTGTGCCAGAAGCATCACCCCCACCATAGAAAGTGGCATGAGCACTCTGCCAACCACCACCATAGTCAGCAGTGGCACCTTGGAGGTTCATGTTGACAAAGAGAACAATGAGAGTCACTAGAGCAATGGAAAATTCCTTGTGTGCCATTCTAAGCTTATGATAAGGCCTTAACAGGGGAGCAAAACAGAGGAAGTTGCACTTTCTTTCTTTCTTTTGCTCTGCAGCTGTGAGGTCAAGTGCTTCAAGGGGGCCTCTATTTATAAGTACATCTTGTTACTTTTTTTTTCATTTTTCTTATTACTAATTTCCACATAAGCGTGCTTTTTTTCTCCTTCCAAAACCCAAAGAACAAGTGACAAATCAAGTGCACATGCGCTGGTTCTAGTTGGGGTTCCCAACCGCTAATATTGTGGGCCACACCCCGGCACATGCAACCCCAACCATCCTTCTTTCCAACTTTATAGACCAATGTTAATAATTTTTTTTGGCTAACAGTTTAATCAACATTTTTTTTGGCTAACAGTTTAATCAACATTTTTTCTTTTTTATCAAAATATTTTTTTTCCTTGCAAAATGTTAGCAACACAGTGTTCAAGACATTTTTCTAATATATTTAAAATTTTTGGTTAAAATTTATTAAAAAAAATAAAATAATAAACATAGCTAGTTAAAATAAGCCAGACTTATAATTTTTTAAATTTTTTAATAAATTTTAATTGGTAATAGAATGTGTTAAAAAGAATTTGTTGGTAGGACATTTTCTCTGTCTTTTATATAATGGATAAATGGATAAGAGCATAGGTATGATTAGCTTGTGCACGGTGTTAAGAGTCCCATTGATAAAAGAGTCAAAAACTAAATTGCACTTTGAACTGAAATGTGTAGGGTCTTAAGAAATGATAAACAGTATCTTAGCACATGGGGAAGTATCTGTCTATCTGCACAAAATCAAAAGTAGAAGCTACTTAGGACATTTGCATGGTGCAGCTCCCCTTTTCCAATATTCAAGGGTCTAGTGAGAGGATAGTATAGTATCTTCTCTGTGCTTGAAAATGTGCCACATAGGAAGGATCACAATAACGTGTTCATTTTACTTTATTTTGTTTATTATTTTTTCAGTTCTTGAATATAATTGAAAGAGTTTGGTTGATAATTTAATAGAAACAGCCTTGCTTCCAGTTGGACAAAACTGTGCATGGTAATTGGTGGCAATGGTTTTCACACACAGAAAGGTAATAACCCTCGTGTGTTAATTACTTGACCATTCCCACCGAGAATTTTTTAATTACATTAAAGTGGGAGCTTCTATTTGGTGGAAGATCATGTCCAAATTAGGTGCTGCATATATTACACTTACTAATTGAGTTTTTGTTTGACACACAAAACATGTATGGACAAAACCATTAATAGGAATTAATGGAATTAAGATAAAAAAAAAAAAAAAAAAACAGAAGGGTTAAAAGTGATAAATGAAACTAATAGCTATTTTAACAACCACAGCAAATCCAAAAGTCAACGGGGCTGTTTCCTTTTTCCCTTCTTGGGGACAAGTCCTAGTTCATTGGTTTCTACCTGGCACTAAAGTTTAATTAACAAAATTAACATTAATATATGATTGAATTTAGACCCTTCTAAATTTTGTAATTATATAGAGACCAGGTATTCTTGATCTTGTCTGACTACATGTTCACAAGTATGCTACCATCATATCTGGTGTCAGTAATTTGTTAATGAAAGAAAATTAAATTTACATAGGATTCTGGAGATGGAGGATATCTAAGGATCTTTATTCCTATTCTTCGTTGTTTTCTTGTGTTTTTTTTTTTCCCTAAAAGGGTTCTTACAAAAGTGATGAATCAAATGTATGTGACACATGGGATGAAGCAAACAATGTGGATATGTTTTGCTGACTTTTATGTATGTTATGGTCACATGCAATGCAATGGCCAGAAAAAAAAACTAGTATTGACTGTTGAGTCTTGAATATGTTGAAAGCCTGCATTGCCAATGCTATGCTGACCAGTCCAAAACAAGATAACATGGCATTTTTAATATCACTCTCATCATCTGTTTTTCTTTTTATATTTCTTTATATTCTTTTTTAAAGATAATATAACCTTTTTTTTCTTTTCATGGTTTGTGGAAGACTCACATTCATTCAATGTCTGTACGTAAGTAGAGGAGTTTAAGTTTTAGAAAATAAAGGATTCTACTATTTTCTTTATATGCTTGCTTTTAGTAACATGCACTTTTTTTATACTATTCAACCATGCACTTTGAATGTTATCATGGTAATATATGTGTAATGATTTTATTCAAATTCAATCATAACACATTCAAGGTTCATAGACACACCAGCCCTAACTTGAGGGTGTATTGCACAATTTCTTAGAAACTCAAAAGATTGAGTTTATTTCGTATCAAAACATGAATTTATGAGAGATTATTTTGGTCTGACATCAAGAAGTGACACGGATAGAGTAAAATGATTCAAGAAATGGATTTTATTTTCTTTAGTTTTCAAATTACTAAAACGTCCGAAATTCATAACCTTATATAAGCGAACTTTTCCCGTTCAACCGCATCTTTTTCAATTATTAGTTAGGTAGTTCAGTTAATTATATTCTACAGAACATTTGAGTTAAGAATAGGATCATTCCAAGATACTTCCTTTGTATTCACATCATATGATTATTCACCCAAAAAAAATTCATATCATATAATTAACGACCGACGAAGTACAGGTGGGTAAATTTACTCAAAAAAGTATATGTATATTAATTTCCTTTGTGAACACAACTATAACATGTCGGTTTATTTCAAAAGTTTTTTTTTTCCTTTTTGTTTGATCCATTTATTCGGTTATTTTATTGGTTAAACTGTGCTATTCTGTTCATAACGGAGAATTAAAATAAGCTACGATGGTTGCTGTCCTAAAGTAGTTAGCTTCACTTTAAATAATGAGGTAGTCAATTTGTAAACCGTGTTGATTATTAATTAATGAATAATCAATTTTCAATTGCTACAAAAATAGTATAACTATATATTATATAAGCATGGGGGCATGCTCACATGATATATTTGAAATTAAAGTATAATACATCATTCTTCTTTGCTTGCTCTAAATGACATTGACAAGGACAGTGCAATGGCTATTATTACATAAAATGCTTTGGAGAGTGTCATATTTGCTTTCAAATCAAATAAAAGAGAAAATAGCTTCTGACCGACTATGTGAGAACTCTTCCACATATTTGTCAATTCATTTTCATATCATTTTCGTGGTAACAACTTCCCTTGATAAGGACATAAGAGAAGTGAATTAATCTCTCATGGATGCTTACACTCGAACAATGCAAGCAGCAGACATCTATTCATCTCGTGCTTCTTTTTTTTCTTTTATCTTTTCTTTTTTAATGAGCTCCAGCTGAATAACAGAAATTAGTAAACAATAAGAAACCATACTCCATTCATGTGAGCCTGCATGTTCAGATTCTGGAGAATTTAGAACGTCTCCATATATATAAAGTTTTCTCACTTTATCTTATAATTATGTCATTATCATAAAGGTGAATCTATGCTATTGTTATAAGACTCATGTTTCTTTTAAGTACATAATTAATGAATTTAATAAAAAAATGCCTACTTCAATTTCTGGCCACTTAAATCCAAGTGATTTCTTAAAAAGGTTCAGTTCTTTTATTTATTTATTTTGAACTCAGGGAATCCTTAGTCAAGAGTCAAGAGTCTAAGAGTTAGGAACTAATATTTTAAGATACTAAAATTTATTTAAGAAATTGGTCCTTTTCAATAAATTATTTTACATTTAGGAACTTGAGAATTGAATCTTGATTACATGCTTAAAAGACATACATATTTGTCAATTGTATCACACAATATATTGGTGCTTAAGTTATTTTATTGTTCTATACTTCGGTAAATTATTTTTTAAAATTCATGTTGGACGTGCCCTTTATCAATTCAATTTGCATATCATAATTTTCTGTTATATCATCATTAATCCACATAAAACAACCTTTGTTCTATAATTTTGGTAGATTATGTTTCATTAGGCCATTTATCAATTCAATTTGCATATTATTATTTTCTGGTGTAACATCATTAGTCCACATAAAACAGCCTCTAAAATATATTTTATGTGTCACAATACATAGGGATTTGTTTGTCATGTTATTGTTAAATACCTAGTTTAAAATGGATATTGGGAAGAAAAACCAAGCTAATTGTCATTTCTCATTCCTAACTACATAAAGTAGACAAAGAAAGCCCACAGTAGCCGATGAAATTATACTGGACCCTACCATGTTAGGGGAACATGCAAGTTTCGGTTCGGCCCTCTCTTAAATCTTAATCCCTGTCCTTCTTTATTTTTTTTTTTTTCTTTTTTCTTCTAACATTTTATGAACCAATCAATCATACAAGATAATAAATTAACTAGTACATATGTACATGAACTTGACAAAGAATCCTCCCTAAAATTGGGGCCACTGTAATATTTTTTTTGCCCTCTGAAATAGCCAATTTTGCCACATTCCCAAAGGAATATGCCCCCTTTGGTAGTTTAATTTGGATCTTGTATGACACCTTCCCTATGGATTACATACGCTTAACGTAACCGTATCGAATTTAAAAGGCACATGCAGCTTACTATAAAATTAAAAATATTATTAACAGGTTTGAGTGTAACAGAAGTGGTCAGTACTCTCCCATAATATAATAAATCAAGATTTGAATTTTTATTGAAACAGAGATTGTCTCAAAAAAAGAAATTTGTGCTAAAACAAAATTAAAATATTAAAAATTTCATTTCCTAACAACATATGGAATGAACCTTCCATGATGATGCAACGCTATTTCTTATGGTCCTAATGAAAGGTATGGTTATGGACAATTTTGAGACATTGGGGTGGGGGGGGGGGGGAATATATATTAAAACTTTGAACATAAAGGTAATAATTAACAAAAGATGTGGAAAAGTAGGCTAGAATGCAGTAACGAAACTAGTGATGAAATAGCACAAAGTCTCTAGTATTAAATTATAAAAGATTATAAAACATACCAGATTTGTTTGGTTTCTGTTGTTGGTTTAGGGATCAATGAAAGTTCCCTTCACACGGGATTGTCCCAACTTCGGTCCCATTTTTATGGTAAAGGAACTTGTGGATGACCTTGGTGCATGATAGTGTTTTGGTCAAGGACGGTTGAATTATGAACACACATATGCAACCAAATTGGGCACTTGTGAAGGGTAGGGCTCCTCTTACACACTGAAGAAACTCCATATATGTGTATACTTTTTAACCTTGGAGTTACTAAATCTGATGAAATATTGTAGTAATAATGTCATAGTCAAGCAATAGAATGAGGACTATGATGAAGTTCAACAAAATCTCCAAAAATAGTAAAAAAAATAAAAAAAAAATACCATTTGTGTCTAGGTAGAGGAATATAAAATCCAAAGTTTGCATCATTTAATTTATGTCCACAAAACTAACATAGCTGGTTATTTACAACTAGCTAGTGTCCATTCTTGTCATTGTTTGGGTACTTTTTTAATTTTATAAATTAAACATAAACAGATCAATATATATATATATATATATTATTTTTTACATAACAACATTTTATCCAAACTCCATGATTACATATATTAAATTAAATACATTATATTTTTTCAAATGCTTCCTTATAAATGATATTTTTGGTATTGAACAACATTTGATTATCGTCATCACATATTAATATCCAGATATACTTTTGACTCTCGATATTGTAACATGCAATTATTCATGAAAAAATACTGGTACACATTGACTTTTGATAAACTCTACCCTTACCCTTGACTCTTATTTATTATCATAGCAAATTACACAAACAATTATGTATATAAATTATAATTAACATGATAAATAAATCTAACATCAACGTGTGTGTATATATATATATATATATATATATATATATATATATATAATATCAATAAAGGATAGTATATATTGATTTTTACATGACAATGCTTTCTATTGCTTTGAATTTGAGGCACAGCCGGTACTTGATTTGCTTGACAGTGCCCATAATTAAGTATTGTATTTTTTTCTCATACTTAATTAGGAGGCCTAGATCCTTGAGGTTTTTCCACCATGATTCTCATGTCCTTCTCCATACAAATATAAGTATTACTATTACTTCACGTTAAATACTAACATTTTGGAACATAGAAGAATTCATTATGTGATTTTGTAACTGAGCTAGGCAACTTCTTTAAAACTAGAAATTGCTCTTCCTGCATGCATATAGACATAAAAATAAGCAAAGTTAATTAGATAAAAAAAAAAAAAAAAAAGAGTGAAATCAGAGAATAGAAGCGAGATAGCCTTTGGTAGTGAAAACAATAACAAAAAGAATGAGGCATACGAAGGTTTGTCTATATTTGCGGCAGGAGACACAAACTTGAGTTAACCCCATCTTCTTGGGAGAAACTAAGAAAGAGATGACTGCGGGTGAAAGGATTCATTCAATTGTTTTGAGTATAACTAAATATTAAAAGATGTGTCTTTTAGAGTACTAAAAATGTGTCTTGATGACTTATTGATTATAAATTTAAATTTGAAAAATAATTTTTTTTGCATATATAAGAATAAATTGTATACAATATTTTTTCATCTTATCTTCGCATAGCAAAGATCCTTTGGACAATGGGTCATGTAGTTTTTTTTTTTAATTTCACTTATGTGTGTTTGCATGCATGGTCTGTCCCAAGCTAAGATAAAAGAGGAGGGTTGGTATCAGGTATTGTGAACTGACCGTAAAAAAAATAGTCATTTTTATGAGATCCAACATTAGGTTCATCTACCCACCGACTCCAATTAATTTGGATTAAGGTGTTGTTGATATTGAATATTGTTGATAACTAAATACTAAAAGCTAGATAAAAGATAAATGAAGGTGGAAAAAATAATATGGAAACAACACCTTAATTAACCACCTCTTCAATTGGTCAAGTTATTCAATTTCCTAGCATATATAGGCTTCCTTACATATGAATATGGAAAGATAACACAAACAACACCTTACCACATGCCTCATGGCCCTATTGGAGCCACCATTGTTAAATACCTTGAAGAAATTCATTATACATGTGTCTCTCTCTTTGACATAATCCATTAAATTTCCTTAACATGGGCTTTCTTATTGTGTCTTGTGTAACAACCCACCTACGGTATAGCTCTAAAATGCACATATAAAATTCTATTATAGTCCTATCACGTGCAACATTATGTTTTTGATAATGTCTAATTAAGTGTTTAAATTAGATTGTAAAAATAATTAAATCTTATTTAAGTGTTGTAATTAATTATGAGATGATTGATTGTTATATTTATATCTGTTATGTATATGTCACATTATATGTATGTTTTAATGAGTTTTAGAGTGTTTAGACTTAAGTGGATAACCTTGAGTCATGAAAAATGGGTGAATGAGTTTAATGAAGTGTGGAATGTGAAGAGAAAGAAGTGATAAAGTCATAAACTCTTCTCAAAATCATTGTAATGTACGTTGAATTATTATTGAAAATAATTTCTTTTCTAATCAAATAATTTTACCACCTTATTTTCATCTTTCAAGTGTTACTAATTTGAAATGGTCATTTCATTTTTTTAAAAGTGCAACGATATTTTTATCAAGTTATTAATGAATTTTTAGCATGTGATAAACGTGAACTAATATAGAACTAGATTGTTTAAACTTATTTTTTTAAATAAGTATTTTTAAAATAAAATAAGTAATTTTATGATTTTATATTATATTTGTCTAAATTGTTTTTACTTAAAATAAACAGTTTTTTTTTTTTACTTTTTTTTAAGAAACTAATTTTATTTGCTTCTTAAAAATACTTATTTTAAAATTTTTATTTTATAGTTCAAACAAACTCACCCATAAACTTGTTAATAAATTAGATAGAAATATGCATAACATAACCATTGTACAATTAACCATGAAAAATGACTATCTCAAAGTAGGCGTAACCATTCAAATTAGTCCTCCTAAGACACATAATGTAACATATAGTCCTCTGCAAATTTTAAACATCAATTTTAGTCATTTAATATTTAAAATGAACATCAATTTAATCTTTTAATGTATAGTTGAACATCAACTTAGTTCTTCAATTAATGATTATTTCATACTATAGGTAACTAGATTAACTTCATGTCACATGTATTTTGTTTTTTTGAAGGTATGTCATGTATATTTTGATAACCACATTTACTCTAAATTAAATGAAACTTAAATTAAGTGTAAGATAGTTACATAACTTTTAATATCTAAGCAGTGTCAATGTAAAAAATATTTACACTATCAACTAATTAAAAATTATTATTGCTTCTACTTTTAAAATAATCATTGTAAACGTTAATAAATGTGATATATATATAGTGATTTATAATTAAATAAAAATGTAAAAATCATTTATACTATCAATACATACATTGTTTATTCTTTTATGCAAGATAATACGTGCTATATGTAAATGGTTGTTAAGTAAGACAATTATCTAACTCATTTAATTTCTGAACCTGGAGAGCAACAGTAGTGGTTTCCATAACCTATTTGTCAGTGTCAATCATCAATTGAACAAGAGAGTTTTGCCATTTTTTGCAATGTCACATGAATCCGTGAAAATTAAGTTCATCTTTGATGGTAATGATCATATTAAGAACCTTGTTATCATATAAAAGGATTGAATAGAGATTATTTTCAAGTACTTACAGGAAGGTAGCACAAAAACAAATGAAAACTTGAAAATTATGTAATTATGTGTCTCTTTTTTTCTTTGAAATCTATTTTCTATTTGATTTAATTGCATTTTGTATCCCAAACTTTTTTTACTTTTTGATAGATTTTACCCCAACAAATTAATTTGACACATTTGAAGAAGTGACATAACATGCTAACATAAGAGTCTAAATAATTCTTAGCATTAGCAAATCTAAATAAATAAAAAAGTATTAAAAAATGCAGAAAATAACCCAGAAAAAAAAAACATTTGCAAAATCATGGACAAAAGTTATTTTGTAAGCCTTAAAAGTCGTTTTTAAACCTATCTTTAACATATAGTCCATGTCTAAATTTGTTCTCTCAGCTATTGGACCCAGTAAATTTTATGCATATAGGTCACTGCATAACGGCTTTGGTAACAATGTTTGGAGCATAACACCTTATCACCTCACTTTACAAAACACTAAAATGAGGTGACATAATGAAACTTCAAGTGTGCCCACGAAGTATTATAAGTGATTTTATTTGGGGGGGGACCCAGTACACCAAATTCAATCATGCTAGAACCCAACGCCAAGGGAAAATAATTTCATCCACATTACAATCCTCAAATCATACTTACACCAAGGTAATCAATCTATGCAGGCATACAGGCTATTTCCAACTACTACCATATGAAAAGCATTGCTTGTAACGGATTGCGGAAAACTTGTCTTTTATCAGATATAGTAAATCTTGATTTGTTTGTAAAAAGCAAATACAAAGGCTAGGAGCTGTAACACGATCCCTTACAAGAAATTGAATGGCAATTTTTAGATTATGTACTGATCAGAATAGAGAAATGTGAAAACGGTCAGATATCAATTTATCGGCCCAAAAATGCGACACGATCCTTTTGTACTGCCTGTGTTAGGTTGATATCAAAGAGCTCACAACGTATAGGCATCTCCATCTCATAGAACGGATTCTTCAAAACGTAGTCCGTGTACAATTCATAGACAAATTTCAATAAACTCTCCATGTGTTGTGCTCCAGGCTCAGAGACCACAAAAAATTTTGTCCCTGTATGGGAGAAGAACCAATTTGCTAATACCAATAATAGGGGGAAAAAAGGTGAGGAATCTTGCATGCTCATTTTGCTAGAGACATTTAACCGAATATAGAACAGGAGCAGATAGCGCCAGTTAACTAACAAGTGTCAAACATAAATAATAAAGCAACACATGGAAGCACTTAAACAGTAGCAGCCAAACATCTAGAACAATGTTAACTCTCAAATTCAAGTTCATTGATCCAAATCACAAGGTGCATGTGTGACCCAGAGAAACGAGAAATTTTATATCGTGCATATAAAGTCAAAAGAGTAGATTGCAAGAAAATGGAGCAAGCAATGGGTGATCATTACTAGAAAAATGACACTGTAAGAAAGAAGAATGTAATAACAAAAATAATAATGATAACCAAATACAAACAATATACTGGGTCATGTCACCAGCTAGTTGTATTGATTGCAACAATAACACAGCCTGCCTTCCAACTTAATGCTTCTGTTTTATTTTTTTTTACTCTAAAAATCAGGCGACCATGAAAATAAGTTATTTCAAAATTTGCAATACATACAACTCTGCTACAGTATTAGCTGGGCTTCACCTTATAATGGGGTTTAGCTGTTTAGCCTATCGAGAGCTTTTAGATGGAATCAAGATAATCCCAAAGCAATCATGTTTATATTTTGAAGTTTGAAGAATCACCTTATATAAGCAATATTTCTGTTCCCAATAATTATCTGGAGCTTATGATATACTCAAACCATCTTTAATTGAAACCTAGTCATTCTACTGCTACCTGCAAGATGCAGGCCTTAAACATGTGTGCATGGAAAACAAAAGCCAGTAGGCTCAGTACTAGATATTATAAATTAACTATGAGTAAAAAGTAAATGATGTTAGTTAGGTATTCATTTTATTCACCAAGTAAATTATAAAGCTAACGTGCTCATGAGTTAAAGACTAATGTTTTAAAAAAATACCTGTCAGTGATTGAAAGCAATGAAGATCAAATGTATCTGCTTGGAGAAGTTCAATTCCTAAACAACCTGAAACAGGTGATAACTGCTGAGAGATAGCATGCATTGAGTGCCATAAACTTGCCACCCGCAAGCTGTCATTGGTATCCATTCGTCCAACTGACCCATAATCCTAAATATCAAAAGAATTGACATAATTCCAATAGATTCCATGTAAAAGGAAAAATCTTAACTGCAACTATAAATGAAGTATTGAAATTGATTCTTTAACAAAAGATTGGAAAGAAAATCAAGCTATCATTGCTATCCATCTTCCCACTAAGCTCATATCCTAATTAGCGTAAGATTCAACATACGGCTGAAGATCAGTCTAAAATATGAGACCTAGATAACAATGCAAGTATTTTAGCTAATCAAACAGCAAGAAAGAAACAATGACAACAACAACAATGCTTTTTGGCCATCAATTTAAGGGGCAAATGAAATAAATTTCTTAGAAACCCAACAGAAAATAATTTGAAGTTTAAATTAGTGAGCAACAGAGAACAAAGACAACCATACCTTATAATAGATTAATCCACCAGATTTATTAATGATGTAAAGACTGTAAATTGCTGCCATTCCAGAATCTGAAAAAAAGGCGAGGGTGGAATTTAACAGGGAAATTTCAAAATAAAACTCTTGGAGGCATCGAACCCGCGACATTTCCCTCCTTCCCTTCTTTCTTAATCACCCAACCAACCTTATATCTTCCATTAAACTCTTGTACTTACCTCAGTCACACCATTCCGGATTTACAATACAATAAACAATCAATGACACTAATCAACAATTAACTTAAAGTGTAAATAAAGCACAGTGACAGAAAAATCAAATGGAAGGAGAAACAGAGAATTAAGTCAACAAATTTCAACCCAAGCAAGCACAAGTTAAGGAACTTCAATTCCAGCATACAATAAAAATGAAAATAAGTGAAGCAAGCAAAGAATGCAAAATTCATCAAAAGTTAGCACCTTAATAGATCTCTGCAATTGATGACCGTAAGCCACCGTATGTTTCTTCTTTCAGATTCAAAAGGAATTAAACGGAGATCAATAGTTAGTGTTGCGGTTTTCCAGGGAGATCATAGGACAACACGTGCGAGCGTGCCTGGGCGTGCGTGAGAAAGAAGGAGTGTTCCAACACGATTACATGAGGGGCTCGTTGCTATTGGTATTTGGTATTCACTCCTACCACCATTTGAAAAAATTGAAGAAAAAATTTTCAAGGTTTAGTGGAGCTAGACCTCTTGTTAGTCAAAATGTTAGTTTCAATTTTGATATTTATGAATGGAAATTATGCTATATATTTTAAAAAATATATTTTGTAAATTTTTCTTCTAAATTTTTATTTTTTCTTTGCATATTTTGGTGATTGTAATAAGATGTTACTGTTGATATAATATTTTTTAAAAAAATCACTTAAAAAATTATATATATATATATATTTACAATTATATATTTCTAATACATTTATACCATATCCAATATATTTATATTTTTATAGAATAACATTAATTAATATATGCTAATTTATATTTATCAATATTAATTTTAATATTATTTGTCTATATTTATTAATTTATATTATTAATATTTAATATAGTATTATTTATTTATTATTTTATTAATATTTAATAAGATTTAATTTATCATTTACTATTATTTAATATTTAATATTATTAGTACACGTTAATAAATTGATATTCATAAATTTATACAGTTTGTATTAGTAAAACTAATTATTATTTATTAATATCAGTTTGCATTTAGTGTATTTATTTATTTTTTGAAACAGCTAAAACTTTATCTAATATTGTTTTAATATATTTAGTATTTTTATATTTATGCATATTAATGATTTAATCACACTTTTATATGTATCACAAATATACAATTTTAGTCCTCAGGTTTCAA
>PYAF01001383.1:310507-327705 GCA_007407185.1 Glycine tomentella | reverse complement strand
CAACACCATTCTTATTAATATATAAAATAATATAAATATATATGAGACACTAAAATTACATAATTATAATATGAAAGACTAAAATGCACATTTATAATACCCATAAAATTGAATTTATTCAATGAAAACAAAAGGAACTAAAATAGCATAATTGCAATATCTAACTAAGAGATTAAGAGTACAAATAAGCCTATAATTTACTTTTATTAATTTATTAGTAGTATACCATTTAGTCCCTATTAGCAAGTAGTATGTACTCATGGATAATTTTAAATATTTTATAAAAAATTTAGGACAAGTTTTATATTTAATGTCATTGTTGATCCAAGTTTATTCTAATTTAACCAATAATTTTTTTTTCTTAACTCTCTGTTTATCCTGAAATATTATTTTGATAAAGAAACTGAAATATTTTTTACCATTTAAAAATATAATCATATGATGTTGTAATTAATAAATACTACAATTAATATAATTCTAAAAATATGACTTAAACAAGTTTAGTTGGTGAGTTTATGCTTGAGATGTGGATGATCTGGAATCCACTATTGCTTTTAACTTTTTTTCTTAATTTTTTTAATTAGTGTGGTTTTCTTGTGAAATCTTCCAAGATTGATTTATAGAGGATAATGTTTATGCCAATTGTTGAGGTTAGACCAAATGTACCTGAGCTTTATCCAGCTGTGTCAGTAGTGATGCAGTCTAGTTTTTTTTTTAATGCTACTCCCTTCTTCTCGTATTTTAGTTGTTTATAATTAATGCACACAAATTTAGAACAAATAAAAAAAGTATTATTATACTTAAACTAAAATGTCATTAATGTATCAAAAATTAAAATGTCATTATTTTCTCTACTAAAAAATGTCTTTATTTAATATTTTAATATTTGATATATGCATTATTAATAGTGAATATTAAATAAGAGTCTTTTTTTTAAAATATTAGACTTGAAATTTTAAAACAATAGTTATTTAAAAAAACAAAAACGATTAAAAATATGAGGAGAGAGTACATACTATGAGAAAATAATCGCTATATAGTTATAATTAAATGTGAATAACATCAGCATAAAAAAAAAAAAAAACAATAACAAATCCTCCACAACATTGTATTCTATTTCTCCTTTGCAAACACCTCTTCCACCACATGCAACTTAATGGGCAGCCACACCACATTTGAATTAACGATCTTTTTATTGAAGTTTTTTAATGATTAATAATTTTTATTTAATTTATAATGAACTTAATAATTCTCTTAATCATAATTATTAGTTAATAATCTATTAGGGGATCAAAATTGTCAATTTATAAAATTAGGAAACTAAATATTCCAATTAAAAATCAAGAGATCAAAATCATGAATTTGAGAAACTAAAAGAAACAAAATTATAAGTTAGTCTATAAAAATATAATTATTTTTAAAGTGATTTTTATTAGTGTAAATAAACATAAATTGGTTTCTATTTTTTAACAAAAATCCTAAAAGATAAGTACTAAATTATTTTACATTAGAATCTCTTTTTTTTTTTTAATCTTTAACAAAAAAGACTCAATGTTGTAAAATTTCTCTAACTATTCATTATACATGAATTTAATTATGAATTTTTTAGTTAACATAATGCGCATATATGGACCTAGTTTGGAAATTCAGATTTTCTAATGAATGCTGCTAGCAAGCTTTCCCTAAATTGAATATAGTGGCTTCTTAAATTTGTTTATATAAACAACACAAAACGAGCACATCAAATTAAACACATTTTCAGAATTGTTTTCTTGCTTATTCTTCTTTTCTCCTTTCTGATCACTACCATGGCTAGAAAGAAACTGAATCTTACATACATAACCAATGACTCGAAGAGGAAGACAACATTGAAGAAAAGAAAGAATGGTCAGCGATTGTTTCTCTTTACTTTATATATTTTTTTCTCCTTACTTCATATATACATTATTTTGTACATAAACTTGTATTATTAACCTTGTAGCATGCATATTTACCATTTAATAAAGTTTCAATTTCATATCACTTCTCACATTCTCTAAATTCTCGTCATGTTTTATTAATAGGTTTGATGAAGAAGATGAATGAAATTAGCACTCTTTGTGGGATTGAATCATGTGCTATAATATATAGTCCAAATGATCTTCAGCCAGAGGTTTGGCCATCTGACTCAGGAGTCCAAAGGGTGCTTTCCAAGTTCATGGAAATGTCTGAAGTGAGACAAAGCAGAAAGATGTTGAATCAGGAGAGCTTGGTGAGTCAAATGATCAATAAAGGCCAACAGCAGTTGACAAGACAAAGGAATGAAAACAGGAAGAAAGAAATGATCAATCTTATGTTTCAATACCTGACTGCTGGGAAGATTTTTGGCAATCCTAACTTGGTGGATTTGAATGATCTCTCATGGTTGATTGATCAGAACCTCAATGAAATAGAAAAGAAGATCACCATGCTCCAAATCCAAGAAGTGACTCCAGTGATAGAAAATGGAGGAGAACAGGGACACATGCATCATGTTCAAGGGCTAGAAAGCAACATGGACACCAAGCAAAAGAAACATTGATCCATGGAATTTATCAATGGTGGTATTGGGGATGAGATGCTCCTATTGGAGATGTTAATGTCCAAAATAGTCTTTGGCCTAAAGCATCTCTCCTTTAAAAAAATTATGTTCTTTTAAGTGTTTCAGTTGTCTTTCCCATTTAAATCAGTAATGCTTAGTTTTATTGTCTTTCTTTGAAAGTGTCTATGAATACAATACCTGTATGTCATAGTTTGCAATATAGTCAAATCTTCTTGTTTGATTTCTTGTCACTAGCAATTTAAGATTTCCTTTATTTTTTATTTTATTATTATTTTTTGTCATGATCCTATTATGCACTCGTCGTTGTTTCTGAATGCTAAAATAATTCAATTTGCTAGGTAAGATTTTACCTTTTTTAAAAAAAAAATTAATAATAAAAAGAAAGTTTAACAAAAGTTTTTAAAATGAAAAATGATCACTTTTCTTCCTAAAAGTGTAATGTATTGACAATTTAGTCTATAAAAAACAAAAATTATATTTTAGTCTTTGAATTAAAAAAAGTATAATAATTACTTTCTACCATTTAACTTAGTATCAACATAGTTTTAAAAAATTATAACTTAATATCAAATTAGTTATCAAAAATTATAATTTAATATTAAATTGGTTTCATAAAACGTAATGAGGGAACGTAATTGTCACATATTTTACATGGGATCAAACCAGAATTTTTGTTGTTTTGAAAGACTAAATTATCATCACCTTAGACTTCTAAGGATGAAAGTGGTAATTTACTCTTAAAAGAGTACAGTTGAAAATTTAAATAGTTTAACGCGCGCACACACACTCGGACGCTCTCGTTGTTTTAGCCGACAAAAACAATACAGAGCGAATAGAAATAAATCACATGTGTTTGTTACAATTGATGACAAGAAATAAATTTAAAATTTGTGAAATCAATTGAACTATTATTCACCTTTTTCTACTCTTTTCTCTGTCTCTCTCATCTTTTTTTCTTCCATCAAACATTTTACTTTTGACTTTATTTATCACATATTTTTACTCTTTTTATTTCCATCTACTTTAATTTTTCTCTTCCATACCAAAAAGGGGTCACCTACGTAGTGGGGTCAATGGATGATCCGACCCAAAGGCTACATATACATGTTTTTTTATAAAAAAAAATGGTGATTTTTTTTCCTCATTTCATTTTCTCTCCATTCTCTATCATCTTCCCTTGTTATCTCATCTCTCCTCGCTCCAATGATGTTTCAAGCTAAAAAAAAATAAAACAACCTAATAACTTATACTTTTAAAGATTTTGTTTTTAACTTTTTTTTTTTACTTTTCAAAAGGAAAAAAAGGGTGTCAAAAATAGACTAAAAAGGAGCAACCCGTATCCAAGGAGCGCAATGGAACAAATATACGAAGGACCAATGTATAACGCTTTCAGTCAATGACCTATAATAACTTGTTGATAAAAAGAATATTTCCCAAATAAATGTAATTTAAATCAACAAAATCTGTGGTTCCAGGTAACAAATTCTGTATTCCCCTCCTTAAGCTTTAGTTTCATTATATGGATGGTACCCCTGCAGTCTGACAAGACTACAACCAATAAATGAGAAATGAAGACTATCTCTGGTTCTAGTTGCCTTAATTTCAACAGTTGAACAAACTACATCTTCGAAGTTAACAAAAACTTGGATAAAACTTGGATTGCATCTTAAAAGCTGCTGGATCTGTAATGGCCTGCACAGATTTGGGTAGTGCTTCAGCTTCTTTCAAGTCTGTGTTGCAACCCCATAGCCGAATAAGTAGTTGCCGGCACTTTGGAGACGACGGTTTTAAGTAAGTCTTGTACCATTCAACAACATCATGCTTATTTATGTTCTTCAATTCTTCAGCTTCCTTCTTTGACAAGTCAAAGATATATCTGGAAAAAAAATAATGTTTTATAATCATATAAAGCATCAATATAGCAACAAAATGCAGATAATGACATCTCCAGGCTAGCCCCCTTTTTTTAGTCCTCCTTAAACTTCTATCATCACTTGGCAGAAATTGTTCCATAAACAGGACAGATTCAGCAGTAACCAGAAATAACAAAATGTGAACATGAGATATCTGGTAGCTGAATCATGTAGGAAATATGTGGCTGCTGGTTATGATACTTCAACATTAATTGACAACTTAAATAACTACAGTCTACAACTACCATTTGGACCCCAAAATATAAAATACCTTTTTTCAACAATTTGGTTCCAAAATCTATCGCTTTCATATGTGAGTGAAGGGTCTTTCTCCAGCAGCTTTGCCATTAACCCACTTTTGTAATTCTCAAAGGAATCACCATCAAGTCCATCCTGCAATCCCAAAATATTTCTCCAAAGCATAAGTCTTCATTCAGAAAATATATATACATTTCAATATAATATTTTAGACAAGGGAATCAAAAAATCTAGTCAGAAACAAAAAAGCCTTTTTGGAACAAGTTCTTTTGACATTTTATTGTCTTTGCAATGAAAACTCAACAGAGAAAGATAATTTTGCTACAAAGAGAAATGAAAAATAATTCATAGAATAGCAGCTTCTGTCTCTCTCTCTCTTTTTCCCAACCTCTTGTTTTTCATTGAATTTGAGACAACTAAACAGGCAATGGATTTCTCATTGTCTGTGATCTAAACAATAAACAATTCAGATTTGGGCTATAACAATGTTAATGCTGTCATCTGAGGGGGAGAATAGATTTCAGACTCTGCTGATTACAAATTGCTCACATTTTACTATTTGCATCCATTTCCTCCTCTCTCAAAAATAGCAGGGTGCGTTTATAATCTCTTAAGAAATAAGAACCCAAGTCATGCTAACTTAATTGCAGTTCACAAGGAAGCAAATAGGCTAAGAATATGGAGGTTGAAAGAATCAGGAACACATACCAACAATTCTTCCAGGCCATTTAAGAAGTTTTCAATTCTACCTTGCAAGTAAACTGGGTTGTACTCAGATGACTGGACACAGAAACAAAACCCAAAGACACGGTATGTTACTCGTGGGCTGCATTCAACAACATAACCAAGCTGCTCTTTTGTCCTGTATTTAGCTACATGAATTTTAGCACCCAAACAGACAAAACAAGAAGGCAGCAGACAAATAAAAGATGAAGAAATGGCTATCTCAACCTAAGCAAAAGACTGCAAGTGAATGGTTTCATTGAATTTAAAAGTGCTTTTTCCAGCGAAACTAGGATTCTATAACAGAATAGAAAATTCCAGGCCAAATCAAGACAATTTCATTATCAAGTCATCAATAACCTATGCTAGGAACTAGTTTGGAAAGAATGGAGTTTATAAGTAATCAATAACATAGTGTAGCACGCTCAAGTAAATGCTAGTACAAGTGCATTTGGGCAAAGAACATCAATCATGAGAAAATAGGAGAAGAGAGAACCTATCATCATTAACAAATATCAGATGTCAAATATAAGAAACTTTGAGCAACAGATTGTCACCTCAGTTGATTAAAAAATGGTTCCTCCACAATTTCATCAAAAAGATCAATTAAAGCTTTCAATTTGATTGATCCCAGACCAAAATCTTGATCGATTTGAAAATAAAGCTGCATAAATACCAAAACCAATGCAAGAAGCAGGAGAAATTGTCAGGGATCATTGAAAACCACATATCTATGGAACACGGTGAAATACAAACAAAACCAATCTAACTGAAATTACCTCAACCACTGAGTTTTTTTCTGACTTATTCTTTACATTGACATCTCTAACTAAATTGGCACTGGATGGGAGGCAAATAACACGCTCAGCATGCCTCAACTCAATAGGGAGTGGATTAACTGGAAAACTCATCTTAAATATATTTGATATGTTAATTGCTTCTTCTTTTGACAGATTTCCATGGCATAGACCCTCCACATATATCTGTACAAAGTTAAGATATAAAAGAATAAATCTCCAACAATGTCACAACTACAAATTAAAGACAAAACTAAACTAATCATAAAAGGGTTACAGTTAACCTATGTTGACTTATCCATATTCATAACAGAACTCATGTTTACAAATCAAGTAAAAACCAATAAATATAGGACAAATCATTGAGGAGTTGTTGTTTTCTAGCAGTTGTTAGCATTATCAACCTATGGCATAGGACTTCTATATGCACAAGTGTCAGAATAGGGAGCAATTTGGACAGCACAAGCAATAAAGTTACAAGCTCCAAGGACAATAACAATTGCTCATCCATGTGCACCTCAGGAGTCGGCACAACATACATGACACATTCAGGTGCATGTTGCTCACCAATCACTAACAGTATTGACAACATCTGTTTTACTCCTAAAACCATCATAATTGGAATTTGGAAGACAATAAAACTGTAAATAGTATAATAGAAAATACTAATATTAAATATTTCATATCAACCTGGGAGAGAAGCCCAGGGATAAATGCCTTCAGATCATCAAGAAACAAATCATTTAGATAACACAGCTTCTCATCAGCGTCGTAGAAACTCTCACACAAAACTTGTAATCTCAAATATGTTGAATGTCTTAGAGGCTTCATGTTGGTATTCTTTAAAGCTCTCTTCATGTCTTCTTTTATTACCTGTCCAGATAATTATTGGTTCATGACAGCAAAGAATGTAGGAAAATTGAAGACGGAAAAAGTAAAACATGGTCAACGTTTAAAAAAAAAAAAAAAAAAATCCAAATAAACATATCACATACCTTAAACCGATCATCAGTTGGCATGAAAGATTTAGATACTGAAAAGAATTTAGATAACAGAACAGGAAGCTTTTCATTAAAACCATAGACCTTCAGCTCAAGCATGTCACCAACATAAGTGACAGAAGTTTCTAACTTGGCAATACTAGCCTGCATCCATAGACAGATTTATTTAAAACAATACCTAAAAAGAGTATGGGACTGTTAGCAGTTTGGCACACCCTCGGCCTCCACTACTTTTAAACGCAATTTCTTAAATTGCCTTCAAATATTCAATTTAAGAAACTGCAGTTAAAAGAAGTGTTTTAATATGCTTCAGTACTACTTTCTTCCTTTATTAACATTAAAGAGAAACATAACTTTGGTGATAATATACCTTCAAGTGCTTTAATATGTCATTTTGCCAGTTCTTTCCTAGAAGTGATATTAGAGGCCAGTTTCCATTAAAAACTAAAAAGCAAACTTTGTTGAATTGTAAAAGAATAAAAGTGAACTCTAGAAAGTTATGAAGGCATTCTTCTGGATTCATTTTTCCACAAATATTAACGAACGAGAGCATTTTTATGATTGACAATAGGCAAACCAATAGCTATCTGATTTTAAGATTAGTTTAGAAGAGCTCCAGAAACAATTGAAATGGATAATTTATTAGTGAAGAATCTCAGGAAAAATAAGCATTTTTTAAGCTTTAGTTTATGTCCTTAACAGAAAACTGTATCTGAGCACAAGTTTTCTTTTGCTTCTGTGCTTTGTTTACTTCTTGTTGTAGGAGAATTTTCTGTCCTCCTTTATTGTCCTGTTCTGTTTCTTATAAAAAAAAAAAAAAAAAAAAAAAAAAAAAAAAAAAAAAAAAAAAAAAAAAAAAAAAAAAAAAAAAAAAAAAAAAAAAAAAAAAAAAAAAAAAAAAAAAAAAAAAAAAAAAAAAAAAAAAAAAAAAAAAAAAAAAAAAAAAAAAAAAAAAAAAAAAAAAAAAAAAAACTTGAATGTAACTAGAGATGATTGAATGGAAATCCTCTAGTGTGTTCTCCACACTTAGGCTCTATTATATTAGAAAACTTAGCTTACTCAGTAAGCTGAAGAGAGGTAAGTACAAAATACAGAGCTCTGAACAGAGCAGGTACAGCAGGTATACAAAAGACAAATAAAACGTAAGCTACTGCTCTAGGCACATCATGACCTATTTTTCAACAAAAAAGATAGATGATTTACCTGATATGTGATTTCATTCAACTCATCTTTAAGAAGGTGAATAAACAATTCAGATAGTACACAACTCTTCACGTCAGCATAGCCACCCTTCATGGTAATTCGAAAATATGTATTGGCACGAGGAACTTTGAAAGTGCTATCCGGTTTGTACCAGAATTTTATCAATGCTTCATCAACTATACATCTAGGAGAAGTTGAATTTGCAAAATCATCAACACAGGTGTCACTAGCACGTATAGAAAAGTCACTAGGAATAAACTCATTCTTGGATGGAAGATGCAGTGAGGCATCAATTTCTGGAGGATTTCTCCATAACTCCATGAAACTTTGACCAATATCTTCCTCAATGTAACGTGAACCAAACCAAGGTTCATATTGGAAATCTGAAAAAAATAAGTAGTTCAATTGCCTTGTGGTGAAAATATAACTTCCAGAACTAATCTATGAAAACTCTGGAATTTTGGTTTTAATTTCTAATATAGTAGTAGAAAAAAATTGATGTGCATAATGATAGCCATTAGTCAGTAGCTTAGACCTTTGTCAGAGTCAATGATATGGGAAAGGAAAAAGGACAACAAGCAACTTTCAAATAGATAAAAGAGAGAAAAAATGCACCTTCTGACTTAAGGAACGACCTAGAAACAACATCTACCCTCATGTTTTCAGGAATGAAGAAACCAAGAACTTGTTTTAACAATTGTTTATCCCATGTTTTGAACACGTATTCACCATAAATTACATGCTCCGGTGGATAAAAGTGCATATTTTCTGCACAAAAAGAAAACAATAAGGACAAAAAAATTGTAAAAAATTATACAGATTTCTAAATAGCAATACCCACATAGGAAACAACCACAAATATGAAAGGGCCAGCAGACTCTCATATAATTGGGTTGAGAGCATAACAAATAGATCTTCAGGTTTTGCTAAGTCACTACATGACAATAATATTCTTTTCATCTCTACTTAAGTTTTTTTTTATATTTACAATTGATTGTCAAATATTTTAGACCAGTTGAGTGCTTCAATTAAATCCTATGTTTATAAAAAAAAAAAAAAAAAAGTAGTTACTATCCTTTTACGACAAAGATCCAACATAAACTAACATCATAATTCACTCAAATAAGTAGTGATTTGGATATGTTCTTGTACCAAAACTGCATCATTTCAAACACCAAGATTTTCAAAAGGCACTAACATCAGAGGATCTCTCCTCCCCATATATTAAACAAACTTCAACTCATACCAGAAAAAAGAAAAGAAAAAGTTTGACCCTATATTGCCATGAAAACAACTTCAAGAAAATAATTTAGAAACCTGCAAGCTCAGCAGCATAATCATCTGGAGGCTGCTCTTCCGCAAATCTGAAATCCATGTTTCCAATATTCTGAAGTTCCTTAAATATCCATTCTTGTGGAGAATCTTGGCTCAATAACTTAAGGTATTGATAGACAAAGCCAATGATATCAAAGATCTGAGAAGTAGAAAAAAAGTTAAGCCATATTGAAGAAATAAAGTTGAAACTTGAATTCTTGAAAGCAAATACTGAAAAAGATGTATTAATTTTGCTACAAAATAGTAAATAATGCTTTCACCAACCTTACATTTATAATTTATTTATGAAAATTTTAAATCACTAAAACTCCCAAATAATAATAAATTGAAACTGAAGTTAACCTTATAACTTGACAAGTGATGGCTCACTAAAAACACAAATTCACTTACTCTTCCATCTGAAGTGTCTATAGAAGTTGAGAAAAAGAGATTACCTTTTCTACACCAGAGTCGGTGAGGTGTATGGACATGACGAAGACATAAGCTATAGATGACCGATAAATTCCTTCTTCCCCAACACCTGCAGATAGAGATGTAGCCCATCCTCTGCTCTTGAGAAAGGAAAGCAAGCTTCCTCTTCCCTCTGAAGGGTTAATTATGCTCTTGTTAATGAAAATCACACCATAAAACTTTCAATCTTAGAATTTTAAATTTAAATGAGAAAAAGTTAGCACATATGAATCAACAATGTATATTACTATTAACCAGAAATGAGAATATTCTAGTGCAGACTGCAGAAAACATGTTTCAGAAGTTTATCAAGCATTTTAAGTTGGGGCTAAAGTATTTAAAATAGAAATTTCAGCAGGAAGGGGATAGCATGTGTCTATGTGTGAAACAAATACTATCTTGCTTGATATTATATTATTAACCAAATAGATGAAAACTGGTAGTTGCTGTGCAGGGAATTTGTTGACAAGCTTGGAAATATCACAAGAAAAGAAGGGAGAGAAATGCAGGAGAAGAAAAACTCTCCAATAGTGTATCGCTTTAATTTGCAACAGAGATATGCAATAAGATGCATAAACATGAATGATAATAGATACATCTTTGGATTTATCCATAATGAGATATCTTACCATGCCCAAGGAGATGAGCTAAATAATCCTCTGGCTTCTTTAAATACTCTTGGTGTAGACAGGGCAGTGTCCATGATAAGTCAAGGATATGAACATCTTTCACAGCTTCTAGCCAATAAACTTTACCAGATTTCCAGATAGGACCTTCCACTGTGAACACTGGGTTTGCTTGACCTTTCTTGACAGCGCCAAACAGTTCCACAACCCAACTCTCAAGCACATCCAGAGACTCTGTATTATTTATAAGCATATACTCAAATCCTACCACCATATATCAATTTTAGTCCTACTCTTGAGCGAGGACTAGAGCCATTAGAAGATATAACTGTTTCAAATAGTGTAATAACAAAACTATTTACATAACATTGTCAAGATATTGTGATAGAAACCAACTGATACAGAGAGGTGTTTAACAGAAAATGTATCAAAGTATTATTGGAAATATCACTCTGCTACAGCAGATTAAAAGCTTAATGGAAAGAAATGCAGAAAAAATACAAAGGTAACCCAGAACCTATCAGAGTATTTTGAGGAACTCTGATTAACCCTCCTTACTTTCTATTCACTCCTTTTCTGCCCTCCTATAATGGAGTATGATTCACTATTTAGGGAATAACCGAATTCTCATCCACGTCAGCCACGTCAGCCACTTCTAGAAACTCTTCCCTCCTTAAATCTAACAAACTTGCTGATAACAAACTTGCTGACTCACCCAAAGGAATTAATCCCCTGTGACCTCTCCTACTGTACACTTTTATGGGAGCAGCCTCATCATATTGATATGATGATAGCCGTTTTTATAGGTTCAATTATTCAATTTTAAAAATAAAAAAAAATCTTATCAACGCTAACAAGATGCAACCTTAGCCCTTTTCTTATTCTTTCAATTAGAAAGATACTTGTTGTGCATCAAACTTATTAGACAGGAAACTCCCTTTTTCATTAGGATTCAGTAAGCTCTTCACTTTCAGTAAGAATTTGCATCAAGTTTCATCCAGGAAAAAAAAAACTAACTATACAAAGATCACAACTAATGAAAAGAAGCCATGCATGCTAAAAATTGGGGCCTTCTCATATAAATTGAATAAAAAGAATGGGATTGCTCATGTGAAATTATTTCACCATTTTCTCTCTATAAAAATTGGCGAGCCCTAACACAGCAATAAAGTTGTGTCTTGGTGACTTGTTGATCATGGATTCGAATCCAGAAACAGCCTCTTTAAATATGCAAAGGTAAGGCTGTGTACAATATCCCTCCCCCTTCCCTGCGCATAGCATGGAGCCTCCAGGCAATGGGGTACGTGATTTTTTTTTTTTTAGTTTTTTCTCTATGAAAAAGGACACCAAGTAAAACTTGGGTTCTAGGCAAGGAATTACTTCTTCAGCATTATAGGTTTTCCTAGGTATTATGAATCAAAGTTCTTATTTCTTAATAAAAGAGTTTTGATTTTCTTCGTTGTTTTACCATGCTGCACTTAATAAGAAATGTGAAAAATTCTGTTGCAAGGAGAGGCAGCTACTCTCTGAATGTATTGCCCACATGTTAGTGTTTGCTACACTTGAACAAATTCTAAGCACCTTTTTTTCTCTCCAAGCTAGATACAATCTTTTGTTAACTTGCTTATCTTGCCAATTAGTGAGTGTGAGACACAAAACCACAGAGACTCCCTGTTTTAACAGCCTGTCTTTTAGAAATGAACTTCCACGCACAACAGCTTCCAACACAACTTAAGATCAGACAGAGATAAACTTTGAAAAAATAAATCTATCTTAAGGCTGATGCAATGATTTCTCAACTCAACTTCTGATGAATCAAGAATAGTGACTAGCTACACATCTGTATCCCATGTTAGGCTTACTTGGGAAACACTAGGGACATTATTGCCTGGAACTAAATATAATTATGATAAAGATAAACTTGGTAAACTTCTTGAATGTAAATAGAATAACCATATACAAGATAGTGAAATAGAACTTCACCTCCACCAATAACAACAAGCTTCATCAATCCACCGTGGTAATATTCCTTGTATAATTTCAATATTTGCTCCCGCAAATTTATACCCTTCTCCATTGCATCAACCAAGCTCTTTTTATTCCCTTCATGTATGTGAAAAAGAAATAAAATAGCTTTTCAAGCATACAAAATAAGCTGAAAACTAATTGACCAACAAATGGATGAAAAACATAATATAACTTACCCCAAAAGAATCTATTTAAAGGATGATTATGAGCTGCAGTATGGCACTGAAGTTGTTGAAGACGGCAAGCATCACTTTGTAAAACTTGGTTAAATTCTATGTTCAGTATTGTACACCATTATGGTATATAATTGTAAGCCAAAAACACATTTCATCAGCAAACTGGCAGATAAGAAAGTTGAAGCTCTTTCTAAAGTTTTTTAAAAAAAAAATGAATAAATAAGATAGGTAAAGTGGAAATCTGTAGAATTGGACTAAAATTAGACTACCTGAATCCACTGCAAGTACTTCTCGTTCCATTGCCTCCATCTTTACAAGAGGTGAAATAAAGAACTGAGAAAATCTGATAAGGAAAGAAACCAATAATGAAATGTAACCAACAGCCAATGTTGATAATTAAAATATTACCAACAGATAATTTACTAATAGGTCACTGGATTGATGATCAAAAGGCATTGTATTTCACCAAACACTGAGATGACTAAAATGAAAAAGACAGAACCAATTTTACCGGATTAATGATATGAAAATCTTGTATTGAAATGCATGCTAATTCTGTTTTACGCTTTACAACAAATACTAATTCTGTTCTGTTTTACAACACATGTGGCCACTGACCAGAATCTAATTAACAGTAAAAAAGTAAAATAAAAAATCACTTTTTACTTCTATAAAACTGCAGTAGCTAAAATGTATTATCCACCATATCCATCATCATCACATACTATATAGATTTATGTGTTAGGTTTAGACTGTTAGTAACCAGTGGCACAAGACAAGTACAAAAATTAAATGCAATTTAGAGGCAAAAATTGGAAGCAGAACCTATCAGCAACAAGTAATGTGTAAAATCACCTAATGAATTGTGCTGTCAATACAATGCATAACAGAGTTTACCTTTTCAAGGCACCCTTCAGAAAGTCTCGCTTCACTTCAAAATGGTAGCAGGTATATTCAGTTTCTGTGTATGCATTTGATGAGCCACCATGCTTGGACAAATAGCTATCATACTAACAATAAAAAGAGTCAGAGTGTCAACTCGTGGGCCCATTAACCTATGTTATGCTTCTTTCACATACATTAGGTAGGAGCACAATTAACCACAAGAAAAGTGACAATTCATGCCATAGATACAAAGAAATTAATCAAATCAATCTTAATTAATTTTAAGTATCAACGAAGAATAGGAGGGCGAATCAATTGGGATTACAACTTAGCTGTATTGGGTATAAAACCACAATATGTGACCTCTGACATGTAGAAGCAATGAAGGATCACTTAGATTTCAATACTGATAGTTAATAATAGTAAGAACTGCATATAAATTTATCATTTAACATATCAGTAACTGTAGGAATTAGGAAGTTGAAACTTCAGAAAGACCCTCCTGGGGTGATGTGGCATGCAGTGAAAGAATGTCAAGATTGCTTACAAACTATAAAACTGGAATCCTACATAATGTGAAATAAGTAATACATTTGAATCAAAAGTTTCACATAGTGAAAAATTTCTTAACTGAAGACAGGTAATATTCATCAATTTAAATTCAGGATTTCAGGCACATATCAATACGTGACGAAGGAAAAGGCAATAAGTGTACACTCATGCATAAGTAGCATTAGCTGTATCTTGTCTTAAAGTACTATTATGTCATAACAGCAGACTTCATGTTTTATCCCTTTTACACCATTCTTCTAAACCAAAACGAACGTATTTTAGATAAATTATTTTCTCAATACTATATAAGAATTCAATCATTTTCGAGTAGATGTAAATAAGCAACATATGACATAGAAAAATAGACCTCATTTTCATCTGGAAATTCATCACTCCCCATGAAGAGCATGTGTTCTGCAAACCAAATACATAAAATTCTTATTTTCAATCCAGGATATTCAAAAAATGCCATCCAATGATAAATCTAAAAAAGAAAAAAAGCTCAATTAACCCTGTTTGAATAAACTTCTCAATAAAAACACTTATAGAAGAAGAAAACAAGAGAGTAAACTGAATTAAACTCCTTCCATAAGTTCATCAACTTATACACATCAACTTTGAGAGAAGTAAGATGGGAGAGCTTTAATAAAAGTTGCAACGTGTAAGTTGATTCTAACTTGTGAGAAAAATTTACTTCATTTTACCTCTTCATCTTATTCTCCTATAAGTACTTATAAAAAAGTTTATCCAAACAGGTACCTAAATGAGTTAAATATCCAAACCTAAAAAATGCGCTAGTCCCTGCGCTTCATACGGGTCAGAGAAGCTGCCCATTCCTACACACATAGCTGCTGCAGCCTGCAAACAAAAAAAAAAAAACACATCAATTCATCCATTCATTCATTCAATTCACATTCAAAAAAACCAAAGCAACAAACCAAATCACACAGCATAATCATTCCCCAATCCCCACTCACAGCACCACACTTTCACACAGAACCCAGATCCCATCTACACAAAAACGACCTTCCCAGAAAGCCACAGCAGCAGCACATTGCAAAACAAAGCTAAAATAGAAATAGGCATTCAGCAAAAATGCACAACACAAAAGAAAACGAATAAAAAATCAACCTTTTTGCTCTGAGCAGCACCACCACCACCCTTCACCCCATCCATTTCATTTCCTTCTTCTTCTTCCTCATTATCATCATCATCATAATCATCGTCGTCGTCGTCGTCGTCGTATTCTTCATCTTCTTCTTCTTCATTATCATCTTCTTCTTCTTCAACTTCATCCTTGTTTGAAACATGCTTTGGAGGCCCCTCAGGGTAAATCTCGGGATCGTGAACGAGCAGGGCGCGAAGGCCGTTGGGGAGGTGGATGAGGCGGTATAAACGACGGTCATTTGGGGACTTGAGAACGACGTCGTCGTCGGAGAGAGTGACGGGGGCACCCTTCATTCCCATTATTGTTACACACTTCTTCTTGTTGTTCTGGAGAAAGTGGGAATAATGAAGTGGTGAAAGTGAGCGTGGTTTGGCAGCAAAGGATTTTTTTTGTGCGATTGTTGTAAGTCTCAGCTGCCAAAGGCAAAGCGCCGTACTTGTTGTGCGGGTTTTGATTGGGAAGGGATGTGGAACTTGCAAGCCCACTCTTGTTCTTCTTTGGTAAGGGAGAAAAAGTACCCTTGAGTCTATGCTCATCTCATATTCTCATCTACACCCCCAGAACACGAAGTCACAAACTGGTTCCAAATCAATAGGCCAATTGGGCCAATCTCTGGAAAAAGAATAGAGTGATTCTTCATATACCATATATTATTTCTCCTACACCATTTTAAATAGTGAAATTCCAACTATACCCTTTAATTTAAAAAATATATATAATATTTTGAAAAAGCTTTTCTTCTTCCGTTCCCTCTTTGTTCAGTTTCGATTTTCTTCTCCGGCGACACCAAGCTTCCTACACCATTACAAATCCGTAAGGCACCATTTTGCTGTGTTATTCCATCTATTTCATAAGCCTTTTATAGTTTGGTTTCTTCATTGAGCGCCTTGGGTTCCTTCTTCTCCGCTGCACCTGGAGCGGACATTGTTGGAGCTTTGTTGGAGCTTTATCGGCAATCACATTGCATTGGTGGTGGACCCTTGACTCTGTGTCGTCACACTGGTGAGTTTTGTTACTCAAGGTTGCTTAACCGCCATCCATGGAGGTATGTGGTGGTCGGTAATGGCGAATACGGATCCTGTAATCCGTAGAAAGCTTTGTGCAGTTAAAATTTAGCTATTTTTTTAAAAAAATGAAAAGTGATTAAGAAAAACCTTTATATATATGTGATCATTAGTGAAAGTAGATAATTTGGTGTGTTGTGGATATAATATACAAACAATATATGAGGTCAATAGATTGTATATGAAATGGGATGCTTGATTGTGTTTGTAGTCAAGTTGATATGAAATTAGTGTAACCATGCAAATGGTACTAGTGAGGAACTTGTGCATTTTTTAAATGAATTGGAATTGCTAACATTACACACCATGGAGAATATGATTATTGCTTCATAGTTGTACCCTTAGAGATATTTTAGTCAAATGAAGCATGGTTGAAAATTGTATTGCAAGTTTTAAATATAAATCATTTCATTTACTTATTTGTACATAAGTTGTGTT
>PYAF01001383.1:269441-300025 GCA_007407185.1 Glycine tomentella | reverse complement strand
GACCCAATTGGTGTGGCAGCCGTGTGGGACCCGGCTGTTGTGGTAAACGAGTGTCTTCTTCATTTCGACATTGCGGTCGTCGTGGGTGACGGGGTGGTCTTTTTCGATGGTCTTCCAGTAGCCCCTCTCGATGGAGCGATTCTTCCTCGACCAGTTTCCATACATGAGGTCCAGCACGCTGAAGAAGTACCATTCCAAGTCCTTCATCTTCAACTTGGACAGAGCTGAAACACCGAAACAAATTAAAACACTTTCAAATTTCTCAAAACCATATCTATTGAGACCATAAAAAAAAAAAAGAAAGGAAAGAATATAATTGTGTGCTAACAGAGAAGGTCCCAAGCCTCGAGCTTGTAGATGTTGATTGTAGGACCATTGTGTCGGAAGAAGCTAAACTACAGAGGGAGGGTTGGTGGGAACTAGAAGGAAGAATCGAAGCAATGAGCAGAAAGAGGGAGAGTCGGAGAGTGAGAAACATTAAAAACACACTCACTTCTAAGACAATTTTTACAAAAATGTCTTAGAATGACAACCTTCTAAGACGATTTTCAGGAAATCGTCATGGAATGACAATTTTCGAGACAGATTTGTAAAATCGTCTTCGTTGAAAAATCTCGTATTTACAAAATTGCCACCACATTATATATTAAGATGGTTTTTGAAAACCTTCGTTGAGGATGGATCATAAAAAAAAACTATTTTTTTAGTAGTGTGTGATGTTTGATGTCAAATTAATTTGTATATTTCATGGTTTATTTTAATACTAGGATTTTACTTTATGAAATGTACAGGGTAAATATATATTTGATATAATTAAAATCTATAATAAAATAATACTTTTAAATATATAAATTATATTTAGATTTATGATATATAATAGTTGTTTATGTTTATTGATGGTAGGATTTTCATTATAGGTCCAAGTTGGAATATATTTATTTTTGATGAAATTCATATGTCAAGTGTTTTAGAGAAAGTGATGATCGATGCTTTTGACAGATCCATAAATTTTAAGTTGTGAGGGAAATACTCATATATTAAATAAATATTTAAGTTATATATTATATTTGATATTTTTTATTTTTACATAATTAAAATTTATAATAAATAAATATATTTAATTAAATATATGAATTAGATTTAGATAATTTAAATTTTGAAATAAGACCATTTTAAGAATTGATGAATTTTTTTTTTAAAAATATTTATATTTAATTGAAAAAGAGAATAAAGTGAAAGGGTTAGATGATTAAAAAATTCAAATATATAGATAAAGACAAAATAAATATAGTTTTAAATGATAAAGAGAATAATTTTTCTGGTTAGTTAATATTAAGATTGTGTGTAAATGCACATTAAAAAGAGATGGGAAACACTATTGAAAACATCTAAAGAGAGTCAAAATAATAAAACTATAAATACATTTATATAGTCAATATTATAAATTATTTTCCATTATATTTCTAATTATATAGATAATTTACAATTATACACATATAGTATATTTACAAATGTTAAAATTTTTGTGGTGGCTGCAGCTGCCTTTACAATGTCTAACATATATTTGTCATTGTTTTTTAGCATGTTACATAAGCAAATTATTACGTTTTGAAAAATCCATTAGATAAGAACTATGAGATTGAGGAGTTGAATGTGAACCTCAGTGAGACTATCCTAACTATAATGATTTTTTTCACCACTACAAATGTATATTAAATAAGTAACTATTAACCGCTAACATTTTGTAAGATATTTGTTATGTCCATGTTTTTCAACTTATAAAGGATTATTGGATTTAGGTTTTTGTAGAATGTGATGGTTTGTTGAAGTGAGTTCAATGAATTGCAAAGTGAATTTGAATTTGTTATTGTCATAGAAATTTCAAAAATAGGGAAAAGGAATCCATTTGTGTTATTATTTTGTCAGAGGGGAGGAAATTATAAACCATATAATAGACATGTGAATATTCCTATAGACTAAAAATGGAGGTTTGTAAAGAGCATTGGATGACGAGTAAAATAATTTAATTCTTTATTTCAAATGAATTTAATTCTTGGCCTATTCCATACGTGAACCACATAGAAGAGTTTTATTGTCTATTTCAAACTAAAAGGACATGAATATGTCCTAGTCACTACTAAAGATGCATTGCATGTAATATAATATGGCTATTGATTGTTAGACTAGTTTAGAACTATGACCATTAATAATGTGATGCTCTTAACTTTTGTTTGAAATCATTTATATGAATTCCAAAAATGTATAGAATTTATATGTGGAAAGTTTCTATAAAATTTGTTAACAAGTTTTGTTAAATCATATTTATGTCATGTTGAACAATAAAAATAACTTTTAATGGGCGTGGCCATTGGATGGACAAGTGCATAACATTCCAAATACCATAAGATTAATAATGATACAATCTCAAATTTCCCAAGAGTAGTGTTTAGATCTAGCAAGTGTGACTCAAGAGATAGGAAAGGAATAGATTGGAAATTAAAATAAATTTAAGCGATAAACAAATAAAATAACTAGTATAATTCAAATTGTCTAGATTTAAACCTGCTAATTTTATATAGGGAAAACTATATATAATGGAATATCTAATTGAATATCAATGGCTTCTTTTAAAAACATTTAGATGTGCATGTTAATTGATTCAAAGTATGATAATGAATATTACTGAGATTTTGTACAATTGAAAGATAGACAAAGCTTTAATTTCATTCAGTACTATTCTTGTGTCTAAGCATGGACACATTTAAAGACAAAAAGCATGGCAATAACCAAACATACAACAGTTCCAACAAGAGAGAGACCCTTGATATCTAGCCAACAAGAACATTGCTTTTATCAAGGGATGAATTCGTTAAGCCAATCGCTACAAACATGAACATCTTCCGATGTTAACATCCTATCACCACCACCAATATTGGTATTGTCATTAGGAAAATTCAGATCAGGCGTGGGTCCACATTGGTCACAAGTGTTTGCTTTCCTTGAGTCATGATTTCTCCTCCATTTTCAGTAGTTTGTGTCATCTCTTGAACTTGACCATTTCAATGTTCTTTGTAATCTACCATTTTTTATTAGCTAAGAATGTGATTCATTCACATCAATAATGTTGGCATTGTCAAGGTTGTTCCCACCTGCAAAGTATTGACACATGAAAAGGCCAATCTCCTTCTTTCTGTTTTCATTCCTCAATTTCTTCAGCTTCTCCTAGGATTTAGTGATCTTTTGCCCTAAAAGGCTTTATTGACACACCATTCTCTTGCTTCGTGCCATTTCAAATACTCCTCTAAACCTAGAAATCTCACTTTGGACTCCCTGGTCAGATGGCCAAACTTCAAGCTCAGGTTCATCTGGAGTATAAATGATAGCACACAGTTGAATGTTAGTGATTTAAGAAACCTTTTTTAGCAAACCTATTAAGAAACATATCAATCCATGTAATGACCCTATATACCATTACATGAAACACAAAGACTTTAATGCTAAGAGATTCACTTTTACTTCTTATAAAATTCTTAAATTAATTTAATTAACGAAAATACGTATATATTTTTTGTGAATACAAATATGTCATGTAAACATCACTCATGAAAGGTCCTTAAGGCATAAAACATAAAGGTGCAGGTGCCCTAAGGAAGTGTGATTTTATCAAAAATGAATTAGCGTAGGTAGTGGTTTACCTCGGTAAGGCTTGTAAGGACTTAACATATCTAGGGATTTGCGCATGCTCACCCATCCATTCTATAGGCCCATTAGGTGTTAGCCATCATGATAACCTCCAACATTAGGTTTAGGGCCTTCGAAGTATACAATGTCATTCATCAATGCATGTATGTTATGATCATACATTATATCACATTTATCACTACATTTCATCAACAATTATCAATATAATTCATTTTATCAACAATTCAATCCTTCATCAACTCATCATGCATATCTCATTCAACATATCATCAATTCATTGTTCACACCTTGTTCATTTCATCATCAATTCACTATTCATATCCTTCTCACCAAACATGAACTCTCACATACTTCATTTAAACATTATGAGACTTTTCACACCACAAGTTCCCATAATCAAACACCAATTATATAAATGTGAATTACATGAGAATAACAAGATATATAAGTTCCATTCATCCCATTTAAAGTTCACATACACTTTAAGAAGCATTTAAGATTGAAATTCAAATGATATGAACAAAATAAAACTTGATAGATAGCTTCGCTTAAGCGCGACTTACCTTGTGCTTAAGCGGGGTTTGTGTTTTTCTTTTTAGTTAGCTATTGCTTAAGTGCAATGAGTGACGCTTAAGTGCGGATTTACAGTGGATAACTCCTATGTCCTGCTTAAGCGCACCCTGGTGGCGCTTAAGTGCGAACTTACAGTAGATAACTCCCTTGTCTTGCTTAAGCACACCCTGGGTGACGCTTAAGCACGAAAGGTCTGCAAGCTTGCATGATTTGTGTCTAATATCTTCTAATGGATCTCAAATTGAATTTCAACTTAAACCTCTGATTCCAAACATAACATCAAATCAAAACACATTTAAGGAACCAAAAACAACGATTCAACTCATATACAACACAAGATTAAAGATGGTTAAGCTTCTGTTACCTATCAAACTCAATGAGTTAGCTTTTAGAAGAAGAAGAGGAATAAAGGGGAAGACTTTGGGTCTAAGATGAAAGTTTTCCTTCACTCCTACAATAGTTCTACATCATCTACACCACCCCAAACCCCAAAACCAATCGAAAACACATTAAAACCTTGAAGATGAACACTTTTATGAAGTTTTGAAGAGTGTCCATGGAGGAAAACAAAAATAAACTCAAAGAAAGGAAGGAGATTACCTCACCTAGGAACAATCAACAATCACTAAAGGAAGGAGAAAGGATTTCCCTCTTTGCACAACACCAAAGCTCAAAGTTCCTCCAATGATGGTTTCTTGGTAAAGAGGAAGAGAGTGATATGAGAGTGTGGATGTTTTGTTTCAGCTCTGAAATACAAATAACTGAGTCTATGACTCTTCTACTTCTCTTTATTTGCACCTCACTATTTCCTAAACTCATCCACCCCATTCCTACCATTCAAGGCCCGCGTTCATCTCAACCAAAACACTCTAGAACTTGCTATTCGCACATAAAACAAGATTTTTCATATATGCAAATATAAACATACATACATGCATCACAATAATTAATTGTAAACACTTAAATTAAATTTAGTTCCTCTTGTAATTTAGTTAAATCACTTCTAAAAACAATTACGAAAACATAATGTTACAGTCCATAAAGATAAATGAGGGAAAGTGAGAAATGGTTAGAAATTGAAACTTTATGAAATGATAAATATGCATGCTACAAGGCTAATAAAGCATATTGTTAAAATGAATTGAAGAGAAAGAATCCCTAAACCATTTTTCCTTTTCTTGAAAGTGGCGTTCCTCTTCATGGAATTGTTTATGTATATAAGGTCAGCCTTCTTTCTAGCCATGACAGTGACCAGAAAAGAACAAGAAAGGAGCAAGAAGAAGGAATATCTAAAAATACTACTTTGATGTGCCTTTCTCCTTCTTGATATATGACGTGTTGTTTATATAGCATCTTCTTAAGATTAAACTAGACTTAGTTTAGGAAAAGTATTGCTAGTGACATTTGTTAGAGATACCTTGGCATCTAAGTTGTATTAGCATAAAAAATGGTAATTAATAAATTCATTTACATTAAATAATTAGAGGGATTTTAAATAAAACAATTAAATGACTTACCATATACCTGGAAGATAATGGAAATCAAAATTTTCATGTTGAAATTGAAATTAATATATACTAAAATGGGCAAAACCGGAAATAATTTTGAAAATAAAAATAAACAAGGGACTAAAAATAAACAATTTTTTTAAAGAGACTAATAATTAAAATTTGAAAACGATAAAAGATCGACTAAAAATTTAATTAAGGCAAAATAAAAATTAAAACACATCTAAACAATCTTCGCTTCTCCTTTTCATATACTTATTATGACAGCATGAGAATATGTTAAATTTATATTTATATTTTGTTCTGTATGAAACTTAGAACACAAATGTACAGCACGAAAGTGCTATATGATTGCTGTTTGATCACCCTAACTCTGCAAGTCCAAGGATATCAATGGAGGATGATACCTTGGAGCAGAAGATCACTGAAACACGCGAGATTGGGGTGGGGTGTGTGCTCAGTGTAATTGAAAGAGGGAGAGCTAGAGTGGGTGTGTACCTTTCACCAACGAGCATTATGTATTTATAGGCATAGTACCTGACCGTTGGCTAACTGCATCGTGCGCGAGTGGTTTCCTATATTTCCGGCCTCCACCTGCACGTTAGTAACTACCTGAGTGGACTGAGTCTCAGTCCACATTCGTTGAATCTTAATTAACATATCGTAACTAATTGGGCCTTAACATAGGCCCAATTGTGACTCCAGAACATATTTATTTTTGGTAAAGTCATTTGACAATTACATTCTAAGGTTCTCACTTCAAAGCAATAACTAATTTTATTTTTTTGCACTATGTGAGAGTTGATTATATATATATATATATATATATATATATATATATACTACTTTTTACAAAACATATTATCTAAGAAATAAACAACATTGACTATGAGAGCATTGATAATTAGCAATTGTTAAACCTGATAATGGTCTTATTTGTTTTCACTATAATTTCAATTCTTTCTCAAACCCACTTTTATATTTAATTTTACTAATTTTAAAAAAGAACTAAAATCTAGTAGTCATGATTGTGGATTTAACCCAACTCATCAATATGCACAAATAAAATCTTGTATAAATATATGGTACTAGATGCATTGTAATTACAAGTATATATTTGTTCTTGGCCTTATTGATTACGATAGAATGAACCACTCAAAAAAGACAATGACCAAGCCATGCATTGATTATTCTTCTTTTTTTTCTTCAATGTAAATAAGATCTTTTTAAATGCAGAAGTCTTCTATCAACAGTAATTTTACCATGTGTAAAATAAAAACAAGAAAGTATTTATCTTTTTTTAGTACGACTCGAATTTGCATTGTGTGTATATATATATTTTTTAATATAAACTCTACAAGTTTTGTCCATTTTGAAACTGAAATTGTTTCAAATTTTGAGTTTAAGAGATTCAATTTTTTTCTTCTTGCAATGGGTTTCTTTCAATTTGCAGAATCACGGCAGGGCAGGTATCTATCAAGCCACTTTGATTCTTATTTTAATAAGAACACTAGTAGCTTTTAATGTATTGATGAAATGATGCATACTTAACTAATAAAATGAAGCCATTCTTTTCATCCAGGTGTTTTATCCGCGACTGATAAAGGTGAATCATTTGATGGGTGTGGCCAATGGATGGACAAGTGCATAACATTCCAAATACCAAAAGATTAATAATGATACAATCTCAAAATTTCCAAAGAGCAGTATTTAGATCTAGCAAATGTGACCCATAAGATGGGAAATTAAATAAAATTAAGCGATAAACAGATAAAATAATTCGTATAATTCAAATTGTCTAGAAAAAAAATTGAGTTTTAAACCAGCTAATATAAATATAGGGAAAACTATGTATATTGGAATATCTAATTGAATATATCAATGGCTTCTTTTAAAAACATTTACATGTGCATGCTAATTCATTCAAAGTATGATAATGAATACTACAAAGATTTTGCACAATTGAAAGATAGATAAAGTTTCAATTTCATTCGATATTATTCCTGTGTCTAAGCATTGACACATTTAAAGACAAAAAGCATGGCAATAACCAAACATAGAACAGTTCCAACAAAAGAGAGACCCTCGAAACCTTGCCAACAAAAGAACATAACATTTTTTATCAAGGGATGAATTCATTAAGCCAACCGCTACGAACATTAACATCTTCCAATGTTAACATCCCATCACCACCACTAACATTGATGTTGTCATTAGGAAAATTCAGATTTGGCATGGCATCCACATTTGTCACAAGTGCTTGCTCTCCTTGAGTCATGGTTTCTCCTCCATTTTCCATAGCTAGTGTCACCTCTTGGACTTGGAGCATCTCAATTTTCTTTGTAATCTCCTCCAATTTTTTATCAGCCAAGAATGTGATATCATTCAAATCAATAATGCTGGCATTTTCAAGGTTGTTTCCACCAACGAAGTATTGACACATGAAAAGGCCAATCTCCTTCTTTCTGTTTTCATTCCTCAGTTTCTCTAGCTTCTCCTGGGATTTGGTGATCTTTTGCCTTAAGAAGCTCTCTTGACACAAAATTCTCTTGCTTCGTGCCAATTCAGATACTCCTCTAAACCTGGTAATCACACTTTGGACTCCTTGGTCAGATGGCCAAATCTCAGGCTCAGGTTCATCTGGAGTATAAATGATGGCACACCCTTGAATGTCACAAAGGGTAGTGATGTCAGAAACCTTTTTAAGCAAACCTGTTGAGAAACATAGTAGTCCATAAGGATAAATGAGATAAAGTGAGAAATGGTTAGAAATTGAAACTTTATGAAAAGATAAACATGCATGCTACAAGGCTAATAAAACATATGGTTAAAATGAATTGAAGAGAAAGAATCCTTGAACCATTTTTCCTTTTCTTGAACGTTGCCTTCCTCTTCACGGGATTGCTTATGTATGTAAGGTCGATCTTCTTTCTAGCCATGACAGTGACCAGAAAATAACAAGAAAGGAGCAAGAAGGAATTTATGAAAATGATACTTTGATGTGCCTTTCTCCTTCTTGATGAGTGTTGTTTATATAGCATCTTTTTAAGATGAAACTAGACTTAGTTTAGGAAAAATATTGCCAGAGACATTTGTTAGGGATACTTTGGTGTCTGAGTTGTATTAGCATAAAAAAATGGTAATTAAACTCACGTACCATAAATAATTAGAGGGATTTTACAATAAAACATTTAAATGGATTACCATATGTGAAGATAATGCAAATCAAAATTTCATGTTGAAATTGAAATTAATATATATTTTTAATCTTGCCATTTAAGAGGACAACATACACATTTAATAATATATTACTCCCTTTATCTCAAAATAAGTGTTGCATTTGAAAAAATAAATTGTTCTAAAATATGATTTATGTTAGTTTTTCAATGTAATATTAATTGTTTTTTTTCACAAATATTAATAATAAAGTTAGTTTTATAAAATTATTACTTTCCTTTGTCCATTTATTAACTTTTATTGGTTTGTGTAAAAAACTTAATACGACACTTATTCTTGAACGAAGGAATTAATTAATATTGTTTTATTATATTATCTGTCCATCTATTACATTATTTATTTCTCATTAATGATAGGGAATGATTACTATTGTTTAGAATTAGTTCCTACATAAGTACATAAATGAAAGTATAATTACTAATTGTGTTAATATTTATGAAATAGTACCTATTGTTTTTAAGTACAAAAATTTTGTTTTTTCATAGGTAGAAAAGTGATAGCTTTGGGAACTATTTTTTTTTCAGAAGTATATATATATATATATATATATATATATATATATATATATATGGAAACTATTAGTTTTAAAAGTTAAAGACAATCCAAAATTTGAAATTTTTTAGGAATAAAAACACCATTATCTTATTGAATATTATATTACTAAGTTGGTATAGTTGGTTGTTGGATTATTTTAGACAAACATACCTAGTCATGGAAGTAGATAATTTAAGTAAAGTATCATTTCCTTAAGGATTTTACCTCTTAGGCGGCTCATGATTAGGTTATTTGATTAACCTAACCATAACTATTAAATAACCAATATGTAAACCAGTTTGAATAATATTGAACTTGGTCTCCTTAAATAATGTCTCATATTCGAGCTTTGTAGATGAAAAAGAATATGGAAGGGGAGAACTTCACCAAAGGTAATCAGTCAAGTTCTCCAACAAAAATTAGTCTCATTTATAAAATCGATAGATATTCTGAACCAATAACATAATAACAAAAAAAAAATATCAATTGATTATTATAACCAAACCATAACCAATTATGAAAAACAGGTTATATGTACAACCAGTCATATAATGGAGTATATATCCATACCGGGTTATGAATATATATAACAAGCTTTAAAATATTTTTTTAATATTTATTACATTTTATAATCGATTTTTATGCTTTAATAATTATTAATGTTTAATTTAATTTAATTTTAAAGATAAAACTATTTTTTAAAGATCAAAATTAATTATTAATTTAAGACTTATAACTAGTTATATAATCAATTTTTCATAAAAGTTGTGGTTTGGTTATAATAACCACTTATTATATGTGGTTACTTTTTATAACTACTTTTTATAAACCCGTTATTATATAACCAGTTAAGTATAATGATGGTTAAATTTTTTATATAACTGAGTAATTTTGAGCACCTCTATTTGACTCAATGCCTATTAATTTCAACTCCAATATTTATACTATTGAACATTTGTTTCATATTGCACAATTGAATTAGGTTAAAATATATTTTTTGTTATGTAAAATTTGTGATGTTCAGATTTAGTCCCCACAAAAACATTTGTTTGCTTTTCGTTCCTGTAAAATTATAATGTGTTGCTTTTTGGCCTTGAGTTAAGTTTGGATGAATTCAAACCTATGTGGTATTTTTTTTAATTTAAATTTTAAAATGTAATTTTGAGGATTAAAAATCATCACAAGTTGTAGGATTTTTTTTATATAAAAAATGCAAAAAAACCCTCTTCCCTAACAATACAATCTAGATTTAAAACCAAGGAAAAAAATTAAATTAAACTAGATTAAGAAATCCACAACAATCCCAAACCCAAGTCAAAATTTTGTTAAAAGGACCTTTTTTCAATTTTAGTGATGCAAGTCATCTTTGCACAATTTGTTCCCAAACAACTCGTTCAACGCCACGACGGTTGCGGTTGCACCGATGACATTGGATGGCATACCACTTCCCAAAAGCAAGACATTCTCCAAGGAGATGGTGTGATGGGTGGTGGTGGTGATGATGATGATACAGTGGGTAATGGTGGTGGTGGTGTGGTGGATGATGATGCTGGGGTGGTGGTGGTGAAGGATGAGTGAAAAGGGAGAAGAGGTCAAAGTAGAAAAGGAAGAGGGGCACACCCAACAACAGAAGTTGAGTGCAATCCATAGTGAAGTTGGAATACAGGGCGCGACGATGCTGATGACAATGGATCCCATGCCACTTCCTAAAGGCCAGCTCTTCTCCAGGGAAAGGAAGAAACCCATGAAAGATCTCGTACATTTGAATCCATCGAGGTGGACTCAAATCCATTAGTATGGGACATTTTCTTTTCCAAGTGAAATTTCCTAGTGTATGAAAGAGTGAAAAAGCGTCTTCGTTGTCCCAACATAAGAAGTCGAAGACCTAGATTGGCCCCTATGGCGGGAGCAAATGCTTTCACCGTGGTTACAGAAAGCATGTCGATGTCTGATCTTGATTTTGAATATATTCCTTCCTTCCAAACGGATTCTGACTTTGCTACCTTTCAAACTCGATGTAGACTTACACAGCAAACATGTTTCCAAACTTAACGCTGAGTCAAAAGTAAAATATTATAATTTTATAGGACAAAAAATAAACATAAAATTTTGTAAGACTAAATCCAAACTTCACGAATTTTATAGGGTTGAAAAATATATTTTAGCATTGAATTAAAGTCTAATTTTTTATACAAAGACAACTTTTATAAATTCCTCAATAAAACTTTTATAAATTATAAAAATTTATAATTTTGTCATATGTATCTTTATAAGTGCTCTTTTTAAGCCATGTTCTGGCCCCGGTGAGTCTTATGGTTGGGATCCAACTCATTTAAACATTTATTAAAAAAATTAAATATATTTTTTATTTCTAATAAATATTCAATTTTTGCATTGTTTTTTAATAAATTTTTGTTATACGTTGAACTCTAACATAACAATAATTTTGTTTTGAGTCTTTGACACTTTTTTTAGTCTATGATAAAATAATGAATTTTGTGTTTGCTCCAGATTAAGACAAAAAGTTTTCATTTGTTATTAGTCAAGATTAAGACAAAATTCGTTAATTTATTAGGAAGCAACCAAAAAATTCGTTAATTTATCATAGATTAAAACAAAATATCAAGGACCAAAAATAAAATTATTATTTTATTAAAAATTTAATACAAAACAAAAATTTATTAGAAAATATAAATAAAAACAAGATATTTATTAGAATAAAAACATATTTAAAAAAACAGCAATGATAACATAACATATATACATCCAGAAAGGGATGCACTTATACAAAAAAGGGTTTTTATATCCATTGTTTTTTAATTATTATATCATTAATGATGTATAAATCAATTTCTACACAAGTTGACACCAATTTTTGATATAGAAAGTATCAACTTTTTTACCAGTTGAGGTAAAATTTGATATAGAGAGTGACTTCTACATCATTATCATAATTCATGTATAATTTTTTTTTTTCAACTTTGCCAAAAATAAATGCATTTTCTAATACACATCAAATCACATAACTACATTTCACAGTCAATTGCTATACTTTCAAAGCCAATTTTACAAAAGCATTAATAATAATTTTAGTTCCTAAATTTTTTTAGAGTTCATAAACTTGAATAATAGTTTGATCAATCAAAATTCTTAAACAACTCTTGTCACAACTTTGAGTCCTTGTTGCCTGTGTGGGCCATTCACTGATGACATGTACGTACACTTGTCCACTTCACGGTTGCCACTTGTAAAGGATGCTGGCATGGCACAATTTTAGTTGACATGTTTGTATTTTTTTTAATTTAATATTTAAAATATCTTCTAATTCATTCATATTAATAATTTAATAGTAATTTAATAAAATTTTATTAGACCAAATACTATTCTATGACAGAAAATTATATGTTTAGCTCTTTCCACAAATTATTGCCTCTATCTTAGTATCATAAGGACTGATTCGAATCGATAGGTCGAACCAGTTGGCCTACTAATTGAACAAATGGCCAGTACGAGCAACATGCCAAAACTTGGTAAAATTTGGGTTGACTCGGGCAATTTTACACAAAATCGGTGACCCTCCAATTCACTGAGCAGAAAGAATAGAAAAGCTTGTGACTACTGATTGAAAAAAGTGATGAAATAAAAAGCATAATTTTTTCGTAGAAATAAATCGTATGAAACAAAGAAGGGAAACCAGCGTTACTCCGCGAGGAACAAAAAAAAAGAGATGATGAACAAATTAAACAAAAAGAATATTTTTTGGCTCAGTGATTGGGTCACTTTGTTTAATTAACAACAGCGCAACTATTCTCATAATGACGACTGCATTTCATATACGCTTTTCAATTGCAAACCTTTGTATTTAGGGTTTTAAATATTAAATGGGTAGGTTCATCACAAAGCCTACAATGGTTGTTTTATCTATTTCTATTTGGAGCTTGTTATTGTCACAAGTAATTTATATTGGGCCCAAATGATTAGCATTTATTTCACTAATATTAGACAAATAAATGTCTTTTTAATAATATATATATATATATATATATATATATATATATATATATATATTTTCTTACTCTCTAGTCAGGGCAACCTCGAAAAACATTTTTCTAGGGTTCCTTGCACCTTTTGAAGTTATAAGCCCCTCCTTATCACCTCATAAACATCTTCTCCAACCTGACACAATGGTTGTTGATGATGATGTCAAAGATATCACCATTCTCTCTGCTGATGACAACCCTCTTGAAGTAGAAAAATATGCTCTTCAAGGTGGTAAAGTTACTTTGTCTGCTTCCTTGACAACATTAAGTACTGGATCAAAGAAAAACTGGTTAAGGTTTGCGTCATTGAACCAGAGGTTTCAAGGGCTTGGATGAAGTAGGATAAAGGATGCACATTTAAAGGAAAACCAATAACACATTTCATTCTTTATTTTTATAATTTAAACAAAAAATTACAAATTACATCCTTTCAAGTAACCAAGAGCCAGATCAACGTTTTTTCCATGTCCCAACAATCAATTCGACAAGTGATCAAACAACTCATCACTTAGCGGCACAATCTAACAACAGGGATTACAATTTGTGACAAAAGAAAATTTTAAGACTTTAACCGGTTAAACTTTTATAGGACTAAAATTTAAATTTTGTAAAAGCATAAGGACTAAACATAATTAACACTTCATAGAATTATGTGTGTGTGCCCTGGTTCTGCCACTTCATTTATTTCCTCCATAGTGAAGAACTCTAGATTGTCAAATTTCAACAATTTCGAAGTAATGAAATAAAAAACTATAAGATTTGATAGATCATATTTTATTGAACAAAAATATTTTTTTTGATAAAACAAATTACTTAAATATATACTCGTAACCAAGTATTAAAATTGCTTAAAAGTTCAAGAAACTAAATTATTTTGAACATGTCTTCGGAAACAAACATTGAATACAAGAAAAACTATGCACTCAGCTACTTTGAATTATTGCTCCAAAGTAAACCTTCTCAAGCATCAAGTGTACCTTCTTGATTTTCGCCAATCTTTATCTTTAAATTATTCAAAAATTCATATTTAAAAATCTAAAGAGACTTCAATAGTTCTGAAATACATTATTGGCTTCCTATTGTCGATTACTATCCAAATACGATTTTGAAATATTTTTCCAGCCTAGAGCCTAAAAGATTACCAAAATGTCCCTAGCTAGTATCATCAAACTAACAACAATTCTATTTTCAAGAAAAATACAACTGTAAAAAATTGTAGAACCTTTATTTTATACTTAGAATATAAGAAACAATATTAAAAATAATTTTTAAGATTTTTTTGCATTTGTCTATATATGTATGCAAAATTACCAAACCACCCTTATAATTTTTACGAAAAGAAAGAATGATAATAAGATGAGAGATATTTTCAAGAATTTTTTTTATTCTTAATAAATTAATATTATTGATTAAAAAATTTCTAAATTTTTACTTTTAAAAAATATTATAATAAATAAAAAAGCCTAAAACGATCGACTTATATTATCTTATACTTTTTGGGCCGACCTTGAATAATGAAAATGGCTTTCAATTTCCTAATACATACTCGATTAATGCTTTATCATTTTTTATGTTTTTATTTATAATTTCTATCTCCATCTAATACTAGTAAAAATTCATAAAAAAAACTAATATAAGATCACGTGTAGTTGAAGTGATAAATAAAATTAGAATTTGATCAGAAATCCCAAACTGTTAAATGAAAGCAAGCCCCTACGCCATATAAGTAGAAAACTAAACCATAACTGTTTGTTTTTTTATTATTGGCATTTAATTAACTAATCTGTTTTAAGGCGTTGCAGAATTGACAAAACTACATAGGAGATTTTTATTGGATTCTGACAAAATTGGGTGGATCAGCTAGTCTACAATTTGTTTGCCTAAGAATGAAGGTGGCTTAGGCGTGAAGAACTTAGAAGCCTTCAACATGAGTCTTTTGTCAAAGTGGCGCTGACGTTTTTAAAATGATAGGCAAAGCAATATTGTATGAGTTTTTGTGTTTCAGATATGGCAAGATTGACTCTACCTCCTTTGACTTGTCTAGACATATAGAAATTCATCCTCATGGTGGTGGAACATTTGGCTGCTAGATCGATGTAAGGATGCGTGGTTTAAAAATTCTGTAAGGCGACATGTTGTGATCGACAATACCTTCTTTTGGCATGATTATTGGATTGTCAGGTATAGAACAGACGATAAATCGAATTAATTTAAACATAATTTGAGATTTGATTCGACATAATTAATTCATTAAATTTGATTCATGAAACAAATAAGTAAAATTTGAGTTTAAAGTAAAACTGGTTGGTTGAATAAACGAATTAAATTGAACATACACATATGACTTGATTCGATTAATTAATTTATAAACTAGTTTAATATATAAATATATTTATTTATATTTAGATCTATATATATATATATATATATATATATATATATATTTAACAGTCTACGCATATATTAAAAGTTTTATATTATTGAATTTCTATAATTTTTTTGATATGCTTTAATTTCTACAATTATTTTTACTTGATTAATATTTTTTTATGAAATGAATAAATAAAAACATGTACACTGTAAATTTAATATATACATGTATATATATTAATATATTTTTATATTATTAAAATGATATAATTAATATTTTAATTAATTTCATATTGATTTTATTTCTGGATAAAATAATTATAATTTTAAATGGAGTATTTGTAAGTTTAAATGAAAATCAAATTTGACCTAAAAAAATATTTTTATCGAACTCTAAACGAATTTTAAGTTGAACTATTTCTTATTAAAATGAGTCGAGTTAAATAAAGTTGGACTCATAGACTTATTTCCAACCCTAGTAGCAAGAAATTGTTTAAAGGATTTATTTCCTTACCTTTTCCAAATTTCATTGAATAAGGATGCTGTGATTTCTAGCATGGGGGTGCGGCGGTCAGAGTCTGGTTGGCTGTGGGAATGGGGCTGGAGGCATAGATACTTGGGAGTTGGGAGGAGGAGATACTACAACAAATGACTTTAGTGTTGTCTGAGGTTTATTTGGACCAAAGATATGCCAGACTCGTGAAAATAGGGGGTCTGGTGCACTTTCTTTCTCATCTGCGTCTGTTTATAAGATGTTGGGCTCTAGTATATGGATATTGGTAATGTGTTTGGTGAGTTGTAATTTAAAATGTTCATCAAAGATTTTGGCATTCTCCTAGACTACTACATGGTTTTTACCAACTAAGGCAGCGTGGTGCATGCGTAGCTAGGAGAGTGAATATTCGGTATATAGGTTGTGTACGTACTCTGTCCGTATTTAGAATAGCCTAATAATACGCAATGAAACAAAGACGAACTTTTAATATTGGTACCACAACATGAGGTAAACAACAAACCGAAAGACACAGTTTATTAAGAAACCAACATATTTTAAAAAGCGAAATTAAGCACAATAATAAAATGAAAAGACTAGACAGTAAAATAAACCCCAAACCATAAACAACTGAACTGAAACAAGCATTCATAAACCCCAGACCATAGATCCCCAAAGGACTTCTAACAAGAGCATGCTTCAAGGTAACAGGTTATGCCAAAAACCCAGTTTAGAGTGGGAGATTAACATCTCCAAATGGAGGCATTGTTGTCTCATCCCCATTACCATTAAGCAAGTCCATAAACCACTGGCTTTCCAAGGGGTCAGCATTCACATCCGACTCATGGCCATAATTCAGCGGTGTTATCGTCGTCGTCTCTTCAGGCGCTACCGGAAGCGTTGGTGTTTTCATCTCGGGTTGCTGTGGTGTTGTCTCATTAACATTCAGCGTTTCCATCCTTCTACTAATGTCCCTCAGCTTCTGTTCAATCACAGATGAAAGAACATTCAAATCAGTCATGGCCATGTTGTTATTAGGCTGAAGAGTACCTGTGTTGAAGCACTGATACATGAACATGGTCATCTCCTTCTCTTTGTTGTCCTTCGCTATTTTCTTCATCTTGTCTCTGCCCTTCTGGATACTTTCTGCAATGAAACTCTCTTGGTTCGCCATTTTCTTGCCCTGCTCCCATTCAGGTATGCTACAGAACTTTTCCAGCACATTTTGGACACCCGGTTCGGATGGCCAAGTCTCTGGCTGAGGATCATCGGGGCTATAAACTATGGCACATGCTTCAATGCCACAAAGAGTGCTGAGTTCCTCCGTCTTCTTCAGCAGTGACTTCTTCCTTTTCTTGTATGAAGTCTTCCTCTCAGTATCATTGGCTATGAATGAGAGTTTCGTCTTTCTCCGGGTCATGATTGTGACCAAAAGAAGGGAGAAACTAAAAGAGAAGTGAGAAAGAAGAGATGCTTGTGGTTTCTACGGCCACCAACAATCTCTTTATATAGAATAATTTGACACATTCCGTGTTTCATTTTCACTATGCATTTGTTGCTGCTATTCTGTTTTGTGTTAAAGTGCCAGCTGGTTTTGCACATTATTAATTGAATATTGTCACATTGAATTAATGTAATTCCATACATGAAGGATATTAGGATATAGAGAATCCGGCACTTTAATTAATGAAATTTTAATTAATTTGTAAAATTTACATTATGTAGAGTTAGTACAAGAATGGGGGTATTTTTTTATCATTACAAAAGAATGCTAGTATATATCACTGAAATGATGAATTTCATGCATACATTGATAGATTATATTTTTTAATATCATTTTAACGGTTGTCATTTTAAATTGACAGCTGGTTTTTCATATTTAAATGCCACTTTAAAATGCCATTCCATATATTGATTAATCTAATTTGTGTGTGTTTGTATTGTATTCTCATCATTTAGTTTACTTTATAAATATATAGATTCCAACTTTTCATTGCTTTTTAACAGTTGTCAGTAGGGTAATATTCTTTGAATCATATATTCACAGTAGATATTCATATTTAGTAGATTAATAAATGAAATATTAATTGGGTGACCTTTCTAAGAAACATATCTTTAGATTTTTTTTTCTTTCTAATATATATAATGAATGCATAAATGCCTGAACTTATCATAGCACTTACGCAAATATATATATATATATATATATATATATATATATATATATAAAATACATATGCTATGACGTTTATAAATTACAAAAGACCAAACAAACATGGATTGGGATTTTTTTTACAATAATTCTTGTTCCACCATCTCAATTAATTTACCCTGCAAACCCTTGATTTTTTCTTCTAATACAAAAGCAGCCCAACCACTAACATTGAACCCCCTCCACAAAATCACCAAATCCACTTTGTTAAAACCAACAATCCAAAACTTTTAATATTGTGCTTGGTTTAAAAAAGAGAAATAGAATATATAAAAATAGAAAAGAGATAATTTGAAAAAAAGAGAACGATATGTTTTGAGTGAAATAGGTAAGAAATAAAGTAAAAACAATATTGTTTGATATGTATGAAACACACAATACATGTCACAGACTCGCAAATGATAAGATAGAATATAAGGGTATGGAGGTCATTTTCGTGAAAGGATAGACTTGGTCCTGATCTTTTTCTCGTCTGATGCACGGAGAGAGAAATAAAGCGTGCGAGACCCACTCTTTTCAAAATTGTTCATGATATCTTTCTTCGGCACCAAATGCACGTGGTTCACTTATGTCTTCGCCCAAGTGTCTTGGTCCCCGATCAATGTTTGTGTCTTTTACTACAACGGAGGAGCAATGATATATAGGATATATTTCTATTAAGAATATATTATGTACTATCCTACCAAATTTTCAAATTAGGAAATTTAAGCGATAGAATTAAAGAATAATTTATAAATAAGGCTTAAATATGTTTTAGGTCTATAATAAATTAATAATTTTTATTTTCATAATTTTTTTTTGCGTTAAGCTTATAATAAAAAAAATTCTTGTTATTTTTTTTAATTCCTTCTACTATGTTTTTTTTCTCTAAAATATGTAGATAATTTGTTATTAATCTCTATCAATTATATTTTGAAAGGAATTAATACAAAATGAAAATAATATTATAAGGACTAAAAGAAAAATATGAATGTTTTTATTGTTTGTTTCACATATAGTCTAAAAGATTCACTTGAATCACTGCTTGATACTTGGATTGAAATTTATAGAAATTCTAATTAATTAGCTTTATATTTTAAATAATTTTTTCACTTGTAAATTGTGTCTGTAAAGTCAATGAGATATTAGTAGAAATATAGGTGTTACGGTCCTCCACAATAAGAAAATTTGTCTTCGAAATTTTTCTTACCTAGCTAAGATCGGAAAGATTTAGATACTTCTCATTCAGCTTTGTTCTGTAGCTCCCACATTATATCTCTCATAGCTTAGCTCCATATGACTTTGAGCTAATCAATATCCTTACTTCTAAGTTTTTCTACTCTCCTTTCGTCACCTCCAATGGAAAAACTTCCTCAAACTTCTTATGTGGTCCAACACACAGACTCAATAGTAGAGCTTCCAAAGTTTGAATAATTCTTTCTAATCGACCATCCACACTTGTGGGAAATTAATATACAAAACGCAAATGTAGTTTTATTCCCGAGGCTTCATGTAGACTCTGTAAATACCTTGACATTAAGTTTATTTCGAAGACACTTCATGAAGTTGATGAATTTAGGTACATGATTTCATTGGCAACAGAAAAGAAAAAAAAAACTATAAAATAATAAAGAAAACAAAAATACTTTAATTTTTCACTTTAGTATAATAATTACATTTGAGGAATTTCCTTTCAATTTTGTAAGAAAATAAACACATGTACTTGGTAAGCAACGTATAAAACACTAGAGGGCCTCCAACGCCACCATTAAAATGATGACAACCATCCTTTGGAATCATAATGTCAAATGTAGGTTAAAGATCATATGCAGGCCTGGTCAAAATGTAGGAAATGTCAAATATTTCTTGTAGCTAGCCTAACATTTAGAATATGTTTGGATACAAGATTAGAAATACTTTGAGAACTTTTTTACTGGAAAAAATTTTTATATTTCCAATAGAAAAACTCTAAAAAAATACTTGTAACTTGTATCTAAACATATCCTTAATATAGTTCCATCTTATTGAAGTAATTTCACTCTATGCTAATGCTTACCCCCAATTGAAACTTATTGTATTGAATGATGTGAGTGAAGGCATAATGAGGAATCATATGTTTAGCCCTAATTTGAAGAAAAAAAATGTTGTGTCTTTCATTTATACCCAAAATGATACTTCATAATACATGTGTTCTAATAGATTTCAGCATATATATCATATATGCTTGATGGAATTTCATGTAGTTGCGAGAGTATGCACATGGAGATATGATAAAAGGGATTATACTTCAAGGATTTACGTGGAGTCTATATACTATATTGAAATTTGAACTTCCAATTAATACATGTTTGCATTATGATGAACTAGGGTGACATACAGAGGATGTATATGAACTCAAATAATGGATCTAATATTACCATCAATTAAAAAATTTGTGAAAATTAATAAGCATATATGGTTGTTTATTTTGTTGCAATTTTTAATTTCTTGGAATTATGATTGTGAAATCATATTTGCTTTACATTCATAATAATTGTATGTGAACTTAAGTTATTTACACCAATTCGTAAGAAGAATAATACCCTACTTATTGATAATTGCTAGAAAAAATAAGATCAGCGACAAAATTTAGCAACGATAAAGTCATCGATTTAGCACTGAAAACAATATTCATCAAACAGCTGCTACATTTGTGACTGAATCAATCGGTGACAACACTTGGTCACCAATTAAGTCGAAACATTATTAAAATTTGAAAGTTGATTTAATAGAAATTCTAGTGACTTATGATTTTGTAATGGATAATCAATTTGACTTAGTAACCGACTACATTGTTTTATAGTAGAAAATTTGCAAATTGTTACATAGGAAATGGTTTACTTAGCGACCAAATATTATGCAATTTCAAAATGCTAACGATTATTTTCTATGCCCGATAGACATCTTTGGGGTTTTAGTGACTGAACCAACAATCCGTCTCTATTTTGATATTTATATTCCCATATTTAATTATTAATATTAGTATATTGTAAATAATATATAAGTATATATAAATATAATAATAATCATAAATAATTTAGGATGTGATTTTTGACTTTTAAAAAATTATTTTTTATATTGCTTTAAAGAAGACCGAACATAAATATCTCTTACAACATAGTTAATTTTTTTAAAAACAATAGAGGCACTTCACGTGTTGCCATGCTAATAGTGGTAAAAGAAATCAATCTGAGGATCAAAAGGTGATGCATTTTCAAACAAGAAGGACAAAAAAGATAGGATAAAATATTTATGAGGGATTAAAATTGAACCTAAATTTTTTTATAAGGGCTAAAATTGTATTTTATCTTAAGTATAAAATTGAAAATATCAATATTGCTAATATAATAAATGTGTTTGTTGAATAGAGGACATTAATTGATTAAATAGTTTAAACATTTTATAACACCACTGCGTCCCAACACCTAATTTTTGAGATGCTAAAAGGTGGTTCGTGGTTTGCTTCAGCCACTATCACGTTTAGAGCCCAAGTTATTTTGAAATCAAGACTAAAACTTTGTTTAAAGGAAATTGGGTCATTATTTTTAGATTTAGATTTTTTTCCCTAAACTTTTTTTGAAATTCACTTTTTAATCCTTAAAAAAATTGACTGGCCTTAAACAATGGTTATCATTTTCACACAGTAAAAGGACAAGAAAATAAATTAAGATGAGAATTTTCATCAAGTCATAAATATATGAATGTGTACACATAACACATGCATCCATGGCACTTTTAAGAACAAAATTCACCAAGACAATATTTTTAAACTGACCAACAGCCTTACAACACTTCAAATTGTAGAATAATCGGTAGAAAATGTAGAAAAAAGGGTAAGCATCCCTCACTCTTAAAGCTCCCAAAGAAAGTGATAAAAAACACTTGAAAAAGGATGAAGAATTTGAGCTCTAAAAAGCATCCCTTTGGGCCATAATCACCCAAAACAACTTGAACCAAATATTTTGTGAAAGAAAAATAAGAAAACATGGTGAGAATAAGAGGGGAAGCATGTGCATATAGTAAGAAGAGAATGGTTGAAGAAAAGCATACGTACCAAGCTAAAAACAATAAAGTTGATCGAGATTTTTGCTCATGAATGGATTGGAAGGCCTTAGAACTTAAAGCTTCAAGGTCCTTAGGTAAGGAACGGAGAAAATGTATGGAGGCAAAGAAAGAGAGGGGCAGCGTAGATTTTAGAGGAGAGGAGAGAATGAATAAATCAAAGTGATCAGTTGAATGAAATAATTATTGGCACAAAGTATTGTGTGTCTTTAGGGTTTTCTATTCACAAAAGCCAAAAGAGGCACCTCACACATATATTAAATCTCTAATGTATTAATAAAGTTCCAAACTGAGGTCCCCAATTAAAATCTCATCACAAAATCATAATATCATATTTGTAACTGCATTAGCTCCATTTCTTGTAAATTTAATTTTGATAAGTACTGCAAACAGAACGGCGACTTTAATTGATTTAACATGAAGCCTTATTGTCTAATAAGTTTAACACGTGTGAACCATTTAGAATTTGAATAATATACGCAATGTTGCAATGGAACAAAAAAGAACTTTTGATATGGGTACCAAACCATCAGGTAACCACACACCAGCAGACTTTATTTATTCAACTAACCAATACGTTTTGAAAAGGGAAACACTCATAAACCATATTTGATCAATCAACATCTGGAAGTACGAAATAAACATGGGAAGCCAAGACAAGAATGACTTCACATTGACACAAGGACAGTAAAAAAGCAAAACAAAGCAAAAGACAATTGAACTCAAACATGATCCCAAAATGACTGCTACCGAGCACATGAACCCCAAAGCCAGCTTAGAGATGGAGGTTAGCACTTCCAAATGCAGGCATTATTGTCTCATCAGACATCCCCATTACCATTAAGCCAGTCCATAAATCCCTGGCTTTGCATGGGATTAGCATTCATATCGGACCCATTGCCATAATTCATCAGTGTCATTTCTTCGTTTGTTAGTGTTGGCATCTGGGGTTGGTATGCTGCCAATGCTGGTGCTTGCATCAGGGTTTGGAATGCTGGTGTTTGCATCTGGGGTTGGTATGATGGATTTTGCAACTGGGGTTCGAAGGATGGGGTTTGTATATCGGGTTGGAACGCTGGGGTTTGCATCTGGGGTTGGTTTGGTATCACCTCATTATCATTCAGCATTTCCATCCTTTTAGCAATGTCCTTTAGATTTTGATCAATTATCGATGAAAGGACATTGAAATCAGCCATGGTCATGTTATGTTCAGGCTGAACCATCCCTGTTTTAAGCCACTGAACTATGACCATGGACATTTCCTTCTCCTTGTTCTCATACACAAGCTTCTTCAATTTCTCCTTACCCTTCACGATGCTTTGTGCAATGAAACGCTCTTGGTTCTCCATCTTCTTGGTCTGCTCCCATTGAGGCATACTTTTGAACTTTCCCAGCACATTTATGACACCTGATTCAGATGGCCAAATCTCTGGCCGAGGATCATTGGGGCCATAAACTATAGCACATGCTTCAAGGCCACAAAGGGTGCTGAGTTCCTCCGTTTTCTTCAGCAGTGACTGCTTCCTTTTCTTATATGTTGTCTTCCTTTTAGAACTGTTGGCTATGAATGCTAGTTTCACCTTTTTCCGGGCCATGATGGTGACCAGAAGAAAGCGAGAAACAAAATGAGAAGTGAAAAGAGTTTTTTGTGGTTTCTACGGCCACTAAGAATCTCTTTATATAGACTAATTTGACACATACATTCATTGTTTTTCTGTCCGAATGTTCCAACTGATTTTGCACATTCAAATGTCACATTAAACGTCATTCCATACGTGAGGGATATAGAGAATTTGGATTTCGGCACTTTAATGATATCCAAGTTTGTAAAATTTATACAAGGTATGACTTGGTAAATTACTTGATTGAGTTGGTGCGAGAATGGTAGTTTATAAACAAAAATTGTATTTTCATCTTTGAATTTCATGCATACATGGATAGATTGTAATTTTTAATGGTAGCATTTTAATAGTTTCCATTTAAAAGTGACAACTGGTTTTGAAAGTTGAAATACAACCTAAAATGACATTCCATATATGAATAATATAGAGAATCCGACAATATATAATGATATTTAAGTTGTAAAATTTCATTATAAACTTCATTGCTGACTCTCATATACATAGATTCTAATTTTTAATCACATTTTAAACATTGTTATTAGTGTGAGATTCTTCATATTATATATTTATAATAAATTACTAAATTATGTATTATTTGTGTGATAATTCCATGAAATATATTTTAGAAGTATTTTTCTTTCTTTCTTTCTTTATATATATATATATATATATATGTATATGGAATAAATTTATCGTAATACTTAACCAACAATAAACTGTGATTTTTTAACGTTTTTATAAATTAGCTAGAAAGGCCCAATGAACATAATAAGTGTGTTTTTAGGCCAGTATGGTGAATTTTGGTTTTAGAGCTTAAAAAATATTGATTTTGATCCTGGTAAATTTTGAAGAGACCCATATTATTCAATGATGACATAGCATTCATTTAGATATTCACTGGCAAAAAAGAAAAGAAAAAAAAAACATTTGTTGTTTCATATTTTTATATTTGTTTTAGAAATAATCTAGAAGACCACTTCCTACATTTATAATAGCAAGAATCTATATAGAAATTAAGTTTGACGCCCTAAATTGTGAGTAGAACTTAACTAATCTTTGGTTCAAAAGAAAAGAAAGTGAACTCATTATTATTAATTGATGAAAAATACAGGTAAATTTTTGCGATTTAAGTAAACCTGGTTTTTAGTTTAGAAAATATGGAACCAATTGATGGAAAATAGAGTAGATGCATGTCTTTACTTATTGGAAATCTTAAAAGATTGGTTACTTGTAGTTTAGGAAGTCTTTCTTCGTGACTCTCTTCATAGATCCATAAAACCTCTATTGTTTTCTTCTAGAAAGTCATTTTCAAAAAAGCATTATAATAATTCTAGGAAATAGTTTTTAGAAGTGTTAAAATTTAAATACTTTATGGAATTCAATTTTCAGAAAAGCGTAATTTTGAAGAGAGAAAAAAAACAAAATTACATAATTTAACAATTACTTAACTTGATTTTCAAGTGATCATATCTTTGAGCCAACCTTATCCGTTGGCCCAAAACTTAAAAAAAAAAAAAAGACAAAAGAATGCTGGGCTAAGAAGCCCAATGAAGATACTAAAAAGAAAATAAAATAAAATACTAAAGTTAGAATATAATTTATATATTTTTTAAAAAACTAAAGATAAAATGAAAAAAAAAGAAGAGAAAAGTAAATATAAATAGAGGACAAATTTGATTGTTCATGTTAATTTACCACAAAATTAGTTTATTTTTATCATAAAATTAATTTTAGATGAGTGAAATTATTATTTTTTCTATTCTCATATAATTGTGAATTTATTTTGGAAATCTATGCTAGATTAAGCTCTTTTGATGACGATATTTCTTTTAAGTCTCTTAATCATTAATTAAATATTTTAGAAATTAAATCTAAGCTAAAATGATGCATTGCATTTCATGGTATATTTTACATAGATTTCATTAGTGGTTTCCATGCATTTGTTAATGAATTAGGTTTAGTTTCTGGCATATTGCTTAGGGTTTTCTTAATTATCTAAGACTTTGTTACGCTTTCCACGTGCTTTTGGTTGTAGGCAAGTTTCAAAGATGTTGGTTTTGCTAACAAAATGAGGGGTTGAAGGCAAGCTCAATCTTGAGATTTTATGGCACAAGGGCAAAATAATAAATACAATCCTCTTATATTAAAAGAATAAAATAGTTTTAACAAATCTAAAAAAATAACATTGTTTTATCCAAATTAGTCTAGTGTTATATATTGTCTATAATTCAATTTATGTCTCTCGAGAAAAAATACATACATATAAATATCTTGGTAAGCATAACAACAAGACAAGTTGAGGCAGGTTCAGCTTTCTTTACCAAGAGAGTTCCATTGCAGAAAGTATCATGAAGAGTAAAGACAAGTTGCAGAAAGTTGTGAAGGAAAACAAGGAGATTGAAATGTCCTTGTTCATGGCTCAGTGTTTTAAGACAGGTATGTTTCAGCATGATATCAACATGACCGCAGCTGATATGAATGTTCTTTCATCGGAGATTGAACAGAACCTGAAGGACATTGATAAAAGGATGGAAATGCTGAAAGCCAACCAGGTGACACCAAACCAACCCGATATTGAATCATCAACATTCCAACCCCAGATAATGCAAACATCATTTCAACCCAGATTCAAATACCAGCATTCGAAACCCAGATCCAAACACAAACATACCAATCCCAGATGGAAACACCAACAATTCAACCCCAGATGCCATCACCAGCATTATTCCAACCCCAGATACAAAACTGCATCATACCAACCCCATATGCAAACACAGTCATACCATCCCCATATGCAAGCACCATCATTCCCAACCCAAATGCAAGCACCATTATACCAACCCCAGATGCAAACACCAGCATACCAACCCGATATCCAAACCCTAGCTTTCGAACCCCAGATGCAAACACCTGCACCTGAAGAGATGACACTGCTGAATTATGGCAATGGGTCGGGTATGAATGCAAATCCCATGCATAGGCAGCAGTTTAATGGTAATGGGTATGAGACAATAATGCCTGCATTTGGAGGTGCCAAACTCCCTCTCTAAGCTTGCTGTTGGCTTACCAACACCTTGAAATTAAAAAAACACATGTACTCGGTAGCAGTCCTTTGGGGATGATGTTTGAGTTCAATTGTCTTTTCTTTTGATTGGTTTGTTTTTTTTACTGTCCTTAATTGTGTGTCAATGTGAATTCATTCTTGTCTAGTGATCTTCCCATGTTTACCTCCTATACTGCCAGCTGTTGATTGATCAATATGGTTTATGAGTGTTAATTTCACTTTTCAAATTGTATTAGTTGGTTGCATAAAAATAAAGTGTTTTGGTGTGTGGATGCCTCATTTTGTGGTACCATGCATATCAAAAGCTCTTATTTGTTTCATTGAGTATTATTCAATTCTCTTTTAGCGTATGCGTTGTCAACTAAAATATATATTTCTATTATACTCTTTAAATGAAAACTAAATTATATTTTTTAACCATATAAATTGATTTTTTACTCTCACATTATTTTTCAATGAAGCTTCAACGTTAAAATTATTGGTAATTCTATTGATAAGACTTCTTTATAAAAAAAAAAAAATCAAACTTCATAGATACGGATTCATTAAAGCCAGCACAATAAGTTAACAAAAACTAATGAATAGTCTTTGGTTAACACTTGAATTCAAATATTACGACAACCCAAGTGTTTTCTACAAAAGCAAACAAATAAACAAATAATTCGAAGCGATGTAATACATCTTGTCCATCTTTATTATGAAATCAAATAACATAAAAATGTCGAACAATATATATTTACTGTTGTTGAATTCAAATAATTATGTGAGTTTAATTAAGTATCGGAAAAACTAAACAAAAATGTAATGGACAACAATTTATAATACATTTTTTATTATAACATAATATATTTTACACTTTAGATACTGAATTTTCCAATCGAAGTTTTAAAAATGAGGTTTCTTTTGTTTATATATGTAAAATGAGGTTTCTTAAAACTAATCAAAACACTTTATTAAAATTATCATGAATTTATTTGAAGTTTAATTTTCTTAAACTTTTTTAATTAGAAGAAAAATTACTTTTAATTCTCATGATCAAAATTTCTAAGAAAACTATTCTTCAATACTAGATAGCAAGCCTCAAAGGAAAAAATGCAATATGTAGTGATTGGACACAATATATCAAGAGAAAAGACACATAAATAAAACCTTACTTTATGTAAACAATCATTTTTGAGGGAAAATTATGTAATTATTTATCATAAAATAAAAAATTATTAACATAAGTAGTTCTCAGATAAATTTCTTAATTAATATATGATATTCATATCCTGATTTAGGAATGAAATCATGATTAAAGACATTACTTTATCCTAAAATGAGTCCATGCCTAAGGAAGGAAATAATTTGATAGCAAATAGAATCTCAAAAAATATCTCTTGATTAAAAAAATATTTGACAAAGGCCTATACTATATAGTGAACATAGCCTGCAGATTAGTCGCATAGACGGCACCACATGCTCATACATATATTAAATCTGCAGTTGCGTATTATGAAGGTTCTAAACTATGGTCCGCAATTAAAATCTCACCACAATATCATAATTCTGGAAATATTTGTAACTGCATTAGCTCCATATATATATTTCTTTTTTGAGAAAGGCTCCATATATTATTTCTTGTAGCTTTTTTTGTTTTAATTTTGATATAACAGCAACGTAATCAGAACTGCGACTTCGAGTTAAATAAAATCTTGTTATTATCTATGAAGTTGATGACTCGTAAACTATTTACAATAGAGTAATATGCAATGAAAGAAAGGACTTGGGATATGGCTACCACAACATGAGGTAACCAAATACAAAAGACACTATATTATTCAACTAACAAATACATTTTGAGAAGCTAAACATTCTTAAACCATAATGATTAAATGATCAACCAAGTTCGGAAAGTAGGATTAACATGTCAAGCAAAATCAACATTTATTTGCACGCATGAAAATAAAATGTGAAGACTAGGCAGTGTAATGACTTACTGTTGTGTCTTGACATTGACACAAGCTAGGACAGTAAAATTAAAAAACAAATCATAAGACAATTGAACTGAAACATGATTCCTAAAGGAGATCACTAACAAGCACATGCTTAATATTTTCAAGGTAACAGGTTAGGCAAAAAGCAAATTTGGAGTTGGAGATTAACATCTGATCCAAATGGAGGTACTGTTGTCTCATCCTCATTACCATTAAGCAAATCCATAAACCTCTTCTGCCTTTGAATAGGGTTAGGACTCATATCGAACGCTGGTGATTGGATCTTTGGTTGGTGTGGTTTCTTCTCCTTAACATTCATGGCTTCCAACCTTCTACTAATGTCCTTCAGTTTCTGTTCAACGATCGACAAAAGATCGTTCAAATCGTTCGCGGCCATGTTGTTGTTATCACTCCCTTCATCAAGGCACTGATACATGAACATGGTCATCTCCTTCTCCTTTATTTCCTTCTCTAGTTTCTTCAACTGCTCTTTGTGCTTCGCGATCATTTGCCCTAGGAAGCTCTTCTGGTTCGCCATCTTCTTGTTCTTCTCCCATTCAGACATAGTCCTGAACTTTCGCAGCACGTGTTGAACACCCCGTTCGGAAGGCCAAATACCTGCAGGCTCAGGATCACAGGGGCTATAAATTATAGCACATGCTTCAATGCCACAAAGGGTGCTGAGTTCCTCCATCTTCTTCAGAATTCCCATCTTCCTTTTCCTGTATGCTGCCCTCCTTGCAGCAGCATTGGCTATGAACGCGATTTTCACATATGTCCTGGGCATGATGGTGACCAGAAAAGAAAAATTGAGAGAAGAGTTGCTTGTTGTGGTTTCTATTGCCACCAGCAATCTCTTTATATAGACCAAGTTTATGAGTGGTTTGATTTTCCTGTAAGCCTTTTGTTGATAATATTATATTTTGTGTGTAAGTGACAGCTGGTTTTGATTGAAATGCACTTTTTAAATGTCATTCCTTATATGAAGATACAGAGAATCCGGCACTGTGATGATATTTAAGGTGTAAAATTTACACTATGCATGTATGAGTTAAGTAAATTACTTGATTGAGTTTGTACGAGAATGGTAATATATATATATATATATATATATATATATATATATATATATTCTCATTGAATTGAATTTCATGCATAAGTAGAATTTTAACA
>PYAF01001383.1:230178-257390 GCA_007407185.1 Glycine tomentella | reverse complement strand
TTTTTTAGCATGTCCTATCAATTACATAGGATAAAGTATGATATTAATTTTTTTAGCAAACATACTCACACCGAATTTTCAGTTGGAGTATTAACATCTGCATCAAAATATTTGGAACAAAAACCCACTCATTCCTTTTTTTTTTTAATAATTAATTCATTACAGGGATATTATAATAATTTGGCGTTTAACTTTTTAAAAGAAATTAAAAAATTCATAGCAATGAAGCAATGCTCCCTGCTCAACTCATAATTACTTGTTTCTATCTCCTCTCTTTTTTCACGTTGGTAGATCTTTGCTCATAATTCAGATTTTGGTTTATTCTTTTTATAGGTTTCAAATGATTTTAAAACTAACTAGAAAGTTAATCTAACAAATTACAAGATCCTTACGAAATTGAAAATCTGTTACAAAGTGGTTGTATGTGTTTGCTAGATGATTTTGGTCTTCAGACCTCCCTAAACTGATAAGTTAGAGGAGTAGTTTTTTCAACAAAATTTTATGCACTTGTGTAGCATTAGCCTTATGGTGCAGGAATCAGCTTCTATGGGTCTGTTGTATAACATTTGTATAGCTACGGATTGAATTGGTAAAGTAGTTCTTTGTTAGACGTATGTAGGGATCGAGTGATAGACGATAGTGGATCATGGAGGTGTTGTCGATGGTGATGCAGACGGTGGTTTCTTAGTTGTGACTGGCCGGGGCTGGTTTCAGTCAACGATGGTGGTGCACAGTGAAACCTTGTTTATGACCAATGATTTACCAACATGAGAGAAGAGAGAAGAGAAAAGAGAGGAGAGAGGTATGACTCATGAGCACTATTATAAATTTTTTAATTATTTTTAAAAATTTAAACACTGGATTATTATTGTATCCTTATCATGAATTAATTATAAAAGAAGAAATGATTGAGTTTAACATACCTCGACTGAAAATTATTAGGTTATATATATATATATATAAATAAATTAACTAATTTTTTGGTAATTATTATATTATTTATATAATTTGATATAAAATATATGTTTTATTAATTTAACGATTGAATTATATTTACATAAATTATATTTTTTTAAAATTAAATAACAATAAAAAAAATTAATCAAATGATTTATATTTTAATATATTTTAAAATATTTATGTTATGTTATTTTTAATCTATATAAATAAATTAGTAAATGATTTTAAATTAATATATATTATGTTTGTCGTTATTGTGATGTCTTTGCATGCTGAATTCTGTCTATGTTATGTGTCATGTGCTTAATGTTGTGCCGTAGAAGCAGAAAACTAGATAAAAGATAATTAATTGAAAAAATGAAACTTTAAGACGAAAGTCAATTAAAAAAATTGTGTATACATATGCTTAATTATATACTTTTTTTTTTCTTTTTTGCATTTTTACTCTTTAGATGTTCATTCTTCACTTTCGTATATCACTACAGCCTTGCAGAGAAAATGTTAAATTAATTGAAGGGATATCTTTTATTGCTGATATACTTCAAGACATTCGATAGTTGGATCGTTACACACGATCCATACACTTTATTTCCTTCTAATTAATTATAATATTTCTTAACTATTCATAGTACAATTAATCTTTCCACAGCACTACTAGTACTAGCTAGTGACCCGTAGACTTGATATTTCACCCTTTGCTGAATGCTTACGGCACCCTGCACAATCACATCAAAATCCATAAAAATTAGTGCAAATAATAGCAAATATTTTCAGTGGTCAATTTTAGGCTAAGAGGAATGATAATCATATATTTTAACACTCTTTTTTTTTTTATATTCTGTATGATCAATTGAAATTTACTAGAAAATATCAATTTTTGTGAATTTCACTTTTAAATCAGAAGAGATAATTGACACCTATTAAAAAAATATTTTAAATAAATTTCAATTCATCTTAAAGAAAGTATCAAAAAGAGAGTATTATTAGCATTCCTGAAAGATAAATTAGGTTAAGGGTACTTACGCTGAGCAGTTAGTGGAAGGGTACACTTTGAAGGGACATTTAGAGCCACATCTTGGACCAACTTGATTGACACGCGTGTAGTCCATGCCAGGAATGAGTGCCGCCCTATCCTTAATGCATTGGCATGCACCTCTTCGATCCTCAGCACTCTTAAATGCAGCATTGAGAGAGTGAACACCTTGGCAGCACAAGGATGTCACGTTCCCTCCTAACACTCCATAAGGTATGCATGGAGTGAGCCACATAGTGACTTGTGTACATGTCAAGGTTGATTCACCATAAGAGCATGTTATGAGCATGCAAGCCATCACTGAAGCAACCAATGTTATCTTAGTCACTGCCATTATTCTCTTAAAAGAGGGTCTCTTTTGGTAAGTAATAACTTTGTTTTATTGTGTATGGCTTTGTGGGAATGGTTATGATGAGGGTTTGTATTATATAGAGTGGAGAATTTCGGCAGCGACTAAAGGCTGCGAGAAATTTTGAGATAAAGCCTAAGATTTTGTTGTTTGAGTGTGATGATTTCATTGTGAAGAAATTAAAAAAAGAAAATATCTCATGAAACTCCAAAGGAGTTGGAGTTGCGTATGTTGAAGAGTTTTGAAAAGTATTGGATCGAGTATAGAAAATCGGTGTGAATCAGCTGTGAGGAATCAATTATAAACCAATGCAGAAAATTGATTTGAACTGATGTTGAAGAGTTTTGAAAAGTACTAGCTCGAGTACAGAAAATCGGTGTCAACCAGCTGTGAAGAATCAATTATAAACCAATTCAGGAAATTGATTTGAACTGATATATGTTTTTGGATGCTTTTCTCTTTTCTTTTTAAAATTTAATGTAACATATTTTTAAAAATAAATAAAAGCATATATTTAATATGGATTACACATAGGTATAAATTATTTTACCAATTATTATTAATTTTTATCTATAAAACATATAATTTAGTCAAATTATATTAATTTATTATTTTCTTTTTTATTATTAATAATTTACATTGTTATAGTTAATTTGTTAAAACTTAAACCTAAATATTAGAATATATTTGATTTGGACTTGTGTATACTTTTAAATGTTAAAAACCTATAAAATGGTGTTTTATTTTACTTATTCCTACTAATAAAAAAATTGCATAAGAAAACAAATTAAGATAATAAAGTATTAATTAAATTTTTAATGAGTTTAATATGCATGCACTATCAATGAAAAAGTTATTGTCATCCTTAATATAATTTTTAAAATAATTGTTATCAAATTAACCAAAAACTTACTATAAATAATTATTATTTGTAATTAAACGATAACGCAAAATAAAACCATTTACATTGTTAATCAATGTATCTTTTTATTCTTTTTAATTGTGTGGAATTTTATAAAACTTTAAATCCAATTGTTAGTATCGGTTGATTTTGAAATGTTGATGTATTGGAGATGAGGTTTCTTTGACGAGTGGTTGAGCTCCATTATGGCATCAATTTTCTTATCTGGCGTTTTTAGTGCTTGCTCTCATCTCAACGTTTTGGAAAAAATCTATTGTTAAGGTCTGCACGTAAAACAAAATGATCATTCACTTGCATGATAGTCTAGGGGTGCCTACAGAAGGAAAAAAGATACTCTATGGGTTGAGCTATCTATAGGATGAAACACAAGAGGTTAGAGGGAAGTTTTATACATAAAAGATAAGGCATGTATTGATTAACTATTATGATGTATAAGGTTTTCTGATATGATGATTTTTTGGCTGATGAAAGTTTCTAATTTGTTTGAAGATCGTTTAGTTCACCTCTTATACCGATCTAGCTTATTTTGTCGTTTACTCTTGTTTTCCGTGGAAGCAACCAACTAGAAATGGGATATTGTAGGTTGCAATATTACAACATTTGTATAGGTTCTGGACTCCATATTCAGAGGAAAAAAAGTTGACAAAGAGAAAAAATAATATGCTGACATATATAATAGTTGTGTTGGTTCTTATTTAATATGTATCATGCTTTCTACTTGATCGATCAAGATTTTTTAGTTTCTAACAAATTTTAATTATTAGTATATATAATATATTAGAAAGAGTGTGTTAAAGAAATGTAAAAATAACGTTCTGAGAAGGAAATATGTGTGCTGACGTACGAGTAAATTACTTGATTGAGTTGGTAGCAGAAGGGTGTATGTATATGTCAAAAATCTTATTCTCATCATTGAATTATATTTAATGTATAGAGAGATTCTAAATTTTATCAGTTGGTATTAATATGTAAGATTCTTCATATCATATATTTATAGCATATTACTAAAGGATAAACTAATTGTGTGATCATTCCATTTTACAAAACAAAAAAAATTGCGAGACCACATATATCATTCACGCTAAAAAAAAAAGGAGACTCGCATATGACAAAATAAAAGTAGCGAATCTGAGTTAATGCCATAAAATCTTATAGATTATCATTTCTAATTTTGAGAGTCATGGAATGTCATATTTCCACGATAATATCTTGTTATTCATGTAGAATAAAATACAATGAATTTATTTTAAAACTAATAATCAAACATACTAATAAAATTAAGAAGATAAAGGGAAAATAGTGAAACTGAATAAATATTAATCATACTTTAATTTTATAATATACAAATCTATTAACATATATACATACATATACATTTTTTCCCCAAAAGAATGAGTCGAACTCTGATAGCAGGGCATTTACAATTATTGAGACACACATACAAGTGTGTGTGTGTGTTCAAGTAATTTTATAATATATTCATATGTTTCAAAATGTATTATGCCTAAATGAATAATATATACACTCATTCTTTACCGCATATGAATGTTATACTTAAGATATCAACACCTGCAACATTAAACACTATAATAAATCTCTCAGCATTAAAGATTTGAATTAAAGTAATTTAGTAAATAAAAAAATAAAAAAAAAAACAAAAAATGACTTATTTATAGAATTTCAATTTTACCCATACAATTTTTTTGGCCATATATACAAACTTTTTCTGGCTAACAAAAACTTTTTTTTTTTATATAAAAGATATCAAGATGCATATTTGATTAATTAGCCTTTTGGCATAATTGAATGCCCTTGCAGCAAAATGAATTTCACACTTTTTAAACTGTTTCGAAACAAGCCTCTCATAGTATCGCATAATTAAGAAACTGGTGTCCTCTCTTCCATGAGTCCCACGATATAAGAAAGGATAATTTTGAAAACATGGCGTGCTCATGAGATTCATGTACACTTTCACCCCCTCTTTCTTCTCATTTTTTAGATGAAACTAAAATGTGTGGGACCCACCAGTTTTTTACAACTTTCATTGCTAGTTTCAGGCCTACCGAACAGGTGAAATATAATTCTCACTTTCAACAACATATTTCATTGAGTAGCTTACTTTCAGCTATAGCGACTGCACTCTTAGTTGTTTCTCAACTCATCTGGGAATTGAACAACTTTTTGTGCTAAGTTGAATGTTGTAATGGAAGCTATAGAAATCGCCAACAGAAAAGGATGGAATTGACTGTGGGTTGAATGTTCCTTCTGTCCTTGCAATTCTGAGACAATGAATCAGCTATTTATTGATTGTCCTCTTACATATCAGGTGTGTAGGCATTTATTTTGTTCAACACAATTATATATAACATCATTTTACGCAGCACGATTTGCTTTTTTAGGGATAAGAAGGCGCGACAATTTCGTCATTTAATTTGGCACTTCACTTGTTGGTGTTTATGGATTCGTCGAAATAAAGTTATTTTTCAAGGTTCTAAGCCAGGTGCTTTTGGGGTTTTCGGTCTTATTCAAGTTGTTTCTTGGTCTTGGGTTGTATATAAGGGATCTTTAAACAATGGTTTTTCTTATGACTCATGGTGTAATTGACCATTACAGGGTCTTGGACTTTATTTTTAGGGTTTGCATAATAGTTTATCTATTTTTTGTAATTGTTATTCTTTGAAGGGTCACACGCGGTGCTTCTTTAATAATAATCGAATTTTTGCCTTAAAAAAAATCCAATTATTACTTATCTCACTGTTGGACTTGTCCTGAATACCGAAAATGTTATAATTTCTTTAATATATACATATAGCGAAAATAGCGTGCAGACTTGTTCCAAACAGCACCACACACACTTGTTGCAAATGGCACCACATACACTTATTTTAAATCATTTATGATCAAGAAGTTTAATTCAATTGATTGAGCAAGGTTTGTGATTGTGTATTATTAAACCTCTGTGTACCTATGGTGGATTCCTATCAATCAATATCATAATATCAACAATATTTGCAACTGCATTGGGACTCATTTGCTCTATTTCATGTAATAATTTAATTTTGATAAGACAACCGCAACGCAATCAGAAGTGCGACTTCGTTTTCAATTAAACCTTGTAATTCTCTAATTAGATAACAATAAGGCGACTACTTATGAACGGTTTAGAAATTAGAATAGAATAATACACAATGAAACAAAGAAGAACTTTTGATATGGGTTCCGCAACATGCATGAGGTAACAACACACCAAAAGACTTTATTCATTCATTCAACTAGCCTGTACACATTTTGAAAAGCGAAACACTCATAATAAACCATAATCATTAACCAAGTTGTGGAAGTTGGAAATAAACATGTGAAAGCCAAAGCCACATCATGGCTCATTTGCACGTACCAAAATAAAAATGCATGTGAAGACTACCGGTACCTAGATAGTGATGACTTACCATTGTGTCTTCACATTAACACACAAGGACAATAAAAAAAAAAAAAAAAAAAACAAACAAACAAACCAAGCCAAAGATAATTGAACTGAAACATCATCCCAAAGGGCTTACAACAAGCCTGCACATCCTTTCTTTTCAAGGTAATAGGCCTAGGTCAGGCCAAAAGTCATTTTGGAGTTGGAGATTGGCATCACCAAATGGAGGCATTATTGTCTCATCCCCATTACCATTAAGCAAGTCCGTAAACAACAGCCTTTGTATGGAGTTATCACTCATATCCAACCCATAGCCATAATTCAGCAGTGCCATTTCTTCATTCTTGGGTACTGCCAATGCGGGAGTTTGCGTCAAGGGTTGGTTTGGTGTCATCTCATTAACACTCAGCGTTTCCAACCTTTTACTAATGTCCTTCAGGTTCATATCAATCAAAGATGAAAGAACATTCAAATCAGCAGTGGTCATGTTATTATCAGGCTGAGTCCTACCTGCATTAAGGCATTGAAACAAGAACATGGTTATCTCCTTCTCCCTATTGTCCTTCATAAGCTTCATCACCTGCTCGTTACCCTTCAGGATCTTTTGTCCAATGAAACCCTCCTGATTCACCATTTTCTTTCTTTGTTCCAATTCAGGCATAGTTCTCAGCTTTTCCAACACCCTTTGGACTCCCCAGTGGGATGGCCAAACCTCTGGCTCAGGATCATTGTGGCCATAAACTATAGCACACGCTTCAATGCCACAGAGGGTACTGAGTTCCTCAACCTTCTTCAGCATCCCCTTCTTCCTTTTCTTGTACGTTGCCCTCCTTGCAGCATTATTCCCTATGAATGCGAGTTTCACCTTTTTTCTAGTCATGATGGTGACCAGAAAAAAGGGAGAGAAACAAAAAGATAATTGAAAAGAGTGATAGTTGTTGTGGTTTCTATTGCCACCAACAATCTCTTTATATAGAACAATTTGATATGCGTTTGACTTTCCAGTAAGCCTTTGGTGATAGTCTTCTGTTTTGTGTGAAAGGTGTGCCAACTGGTTTTGCAGATTGAAATGTCACTTTAATTGTCATTCCATATACATGAATGATATAAAGAATCCGGAACTTTAATGTTATTTATGTTCTAAAATTACAGTATCCGTTGAATTTAATGCATACACAGATAAATTCTAATTGGTACTATTAGTATATATGTGTAAAATTCTTAATATAAGATTTTTTATATATATTTATATAAAAAAAAATCTTCATATATATCATATATTTAATTATAGTAGATTACTGAAGGATAAATTAATTGTGTGATCATTTCACGTTAAATATTTTTAGAAGCATCTTTTTCTCAATATATATATATATATATATATATATATATATATATATATATAAATGCGTGAAATATTTTTGACATTTTTATGAATTTTTTAGATCTCTCACTATTATCCAGTCCTAATGACTGAAAAAAGTTTTAAAAATGGATAAAGTTTTTAACAATAGAGAAAAATGATTTAACCAAAAGCGTGCGAACTAATTTTTTTACAGAATTATTTCGAAAATTGAAAATTTTAAAGTGAATCTCTATTATTCACTTTGTTTGGTGAATTTGTACGCACTTATGTAAAATTACTTTACTAAATTCAAATGTTAAAAATCTAAATCCAAATATAAATTATGTATAAGAAAAATAGTGCTTTAAGAGAATTAGGTAATTTATATAACGTCTTATGATTCAACCTTTATTGTTATTATCAAATGCTAACTTAAAATTAAACATTTGAGTTTTTAGTGAATTCTATCCACTATTTTAAAAATTGGATTAACCTGGTCGGTCGGATCGGGACTTGGTGGTTGAATCAGATCGAGTCTGTCATAGGTTCATGGTTCAACCGTCAACACAGTGAGACCCAATGCGACCCGGTCAGGTTCATGATTCAACAGTTAACACGGCGAACCGGACCGGATCGCTATTTAAAAAAAAAATTTGTCTTCTGCCTCCGCACCGCTTTCGTTTTCTCCCTCCGAGCACTCATGTCGTGTCATCTTCTACCTCCAATTTGGTTTTTGCCGGGAGGTGGAGTGGTGTGGGCATGGGGTTTTTTGCCTGTTTGCCAGGGGATAGGACTTAGGGGTAGGTAGGCAAGAGAGGCTAAAGACAAAGAATTATCCGCATAGTAAGTAAGGGTGGGCATGGGGGGTGTTTGTCTGTTCACAGTGTTGGAGGAGGTGCTTGGTCGATTTTTCCGTGGGGACAAGGTGGCGCTAACACGTATTTTTTTGGGGGGAGACTGCAACGAGGTTTTCTTTTTTTTTTTTGGGGGGGGGGGTTGCGAGGACTGAGGAGTTTTTTGGAGGGGGGTTGTTGCATTACGCCGCTTTCAAGTTTTCTTGATTTTAAATGGTAACGAAAGTATGAAACTATATTTTTTAATATTTTTTTTGAACAAAGTGTTTGAGTTTTAAAATTAAGTGACTATTTTTTTAAGTCTTGAATTCTGTCATATGTGAATAAGTGGTGTATGTAAGAGTGAAATTTTCTTTCTTTTTTCGACACAAAATCTGTTTTCAAAATACTCACAAATTGTTAATAATATTAATATAGAATAAAAGTAAATTGAGTGTGTATATAGGTTATTGGGTGAAAATTAACATTCTATAATTTTTTATTGATTATTTTGTTTCTTGAACTTAAATTTTTTTAACTTATGTATGTGATCTTTGTTACTTATTTGTTTGAACTTGAACAATGATGTTTTTTTTTTATATATTTTGGTATTTAATTATATATGTTATAGTTTAAGATGTTTTTTTAAAAAATATTTTAAGATATGGGTAAAAATTTTATATTTTTTATTAGACTGGATCATGTAGGTTAATTAGTGACCAATCGATTCAACTGCTGACCCAATGATTTAGTACCCTACCTATAAGGCCTCTCGTGCCTATTCTCATTTGTGACGAGTTTGTGAGGAATACTTCACAGGGGGTTGGGTGGGATTAGGGATTCAGATTTGGGTAAGAAGTGTGAAGGATGAAAAGGGTTGTTTTTGACATTTAACCTAAAGTTAACATTGTCACTTAACAACTTTAGCTCAAGGATGCAAAAGTAATACATTTTAACAGAATGGATGTCACTGTAATAAGTCTTAAACTCAGGGAATCTAAGTGTAATTTGTTCTAAAATATAATATTTTTGATTTCTATAATTGATAATTATTTTTCATTCAATTTTCATCATCACAAATAATTGTTATTTCTTTAAACAAATATCATTTATTATTATTATGTCAACAATTTATATAAATTATATCTAGTGTGACAGTTAATTAAAAATTCAAAAATACTTTAAGGGATCAAAATGAAAATTAAGTTTATAATGACAATAAATTATCAAATTTAGAATCCAAATAAAATTTTTTTTGACACATAACAATTAGATAATATATGACAACATATCTATCACCTTATCATAAAAATGTTGACTAGACACATTCATTTGAGTTAAAAGATATTATCAACAACAAAACTAATTTATTATACTTTTTCCAAATTAAAAAAAAAATAATTTTGAAAAATTTTAACTATTAACACCTAACAAATAAAACACAAAAGAGTGAGTATTTACCGTAAGTTTTATTTACACCATTACTCAACAAATTTTATTGATTTTATTCGATTTTTTTTACCATCCCTGCAATCAACACTTCTCATTTTCTCAACATTCAAAAAACACAATTTTTTTATTCCTTGTTCCTCCCCAAATCCCTAATCAATGAGCGCAATTTCCCCACTTTGAAATCGGAGAAGAATGAACAGCGACATTTCCCGGTGGGTCATGGAGTTCCTCCTCCGTAGTTCCGTCCCCGATTCCCTCATCCAGAAAACCCTAACCGCCTTGCCTCTCTCCCCCGCCGACCCCCGCCTCAAGAAAACCCTCCTCCTCCGCACCCTCCAAACCCTCCTCCGTACCGCCACACTCTCGGAAACCGCGCTCGACATCCTCGAAGACCTTGCCCCAGTCTCTGACGCGCAACGCCGCGCGTACTGCGCAGTCGCCGTGGAGTGCACCGTCAAGTACCTCGCCGCGTGCCCCGATGATACCGATGGCGAGTACGCCGGCGCAGTGCGGAGGATCTGGCGCGGCCGCGTGGCGGCGCTGCAGGCGCGCCGGAGCGGTCTGATCTCCAGGGATTTGGCGGGGTGGCGCTATGAGATAGAGGACGCGCTTGGGGAGGATTCTAGGGCGGCTCGCGAGAGGCTGGCGGGGTTGAATAGTCGGAGGGACGCGATGAATGAGGTGAGGGTCTATTTGAAGGAAGCGTGGAAAATGATGGGGCCTTCGTTTTTGGAAACGGTTGCGGCAACGGAGAAGAAGAACGATGAAGGTGCCTTTGATAATGGTAATGGTAACAATGATGTTAGTGATGATGATCATGATGATGCTGCATGCATGGAGGATGTGGCAATGCATGATAAGAATCAGGAACCATTGGAAGAGAGTGTTGATGCGAATCAGGAAGTTGGTGGGTCTGACTTAACTCCTCAGAGGGATAAAGGTGGCTTTTTTTATTCTTTTTATATATAACTGTGAGGGTTGATTTGTGAATTTTGGTTTTGAAATTGTTTCTTGCGAATTATGTTTGTTTTTAGGTACTACACAGAGTAGTATGTGACTGTGTTTAAAGTTGTGAAGTTGTGTGATAATAATTATGGAAGTAGTGTTGCATAATTTGCTTCCACTGTGTGTTTTATCATGGTTTCTTTGTTTTTGCTTGCCAATATTTTTGAAATGTGTGTCGTTTATTTGAACTGTGTCCCGAATATGTGAGTATTTTCTCTATTACCCTACAAATTATATTTTGAAGAGTGCTAGCAAGATCATACTCTCTAAGACGCTCTTTTGAACTGACTCTACACTTTTTTTTTTTTTTTTGTAGATCTCACTTTTTCTTAAACAATTCTCTACTAATTTTGTAGCTTTGAATAATTTTAACCAATAGTAAAATGTGTGTTGCTAGTACTCCCCGTATATGTTAGTTAGTCTCTACGGCAAGTGCGCAAGTGTTGGTGTGTAAGGAATAAAAGCAATTTCTTGTGTGATCACTTGTCTTATTAAGTATCTACTGTGATATGAATGGGCACAAGAAGTGTTTTTACTATGTTTCTTGTTACCTTTACGGCTTTACCAGTGTTGTTATTGTCAAGTGGAACCAAGTAGTAATTTGTTTTTGCTTACTTCCGAGTCCCCACTCACTGCAGAATTTTGTCAATTAAAATCAGCTTAAACTTTAGAAAAATGTTCTGCTCTTGTTAAGATAGATAATTCATTATTTGAAATTAATTTAAATGATGAACTTGGAACACTGTTGAATAATTGCTATGCTTACAACTGTTTCATTGTTATTTACTTTTTTTTTTAATTATACGTGTGTCCCCAATAGCAATTCCGAAGCAGAATCCTCAGCTTAAACACAAACACTCTGCATTTCGTGCATCTCATAGGGGAAGGGGAATTAAAATATCTTGTCCGGAGGAAGTGGAGTCAACCAAACCATGGAAAAAACATGATCCTGTGCCTAGTGCTGAAGTTAAAAAAATTCGGGAATCCCTAAAATCAAGTTCTTCGGAGTTACAGGCATTGGTTAATGATCCGCTTCCCGATGCATTGCATATATCTGATGTTGTAAGATCTAAATTGGCAACTAGTGATACAAACATTGAGCCACCGATTGAAAACCAGCATGAAGATATAGAAGTACAGGATCCAGATGTTTGTCTGAGTATTGTACCTTTTCAACCTAATGATGTCAATCTTGGGAAGAAGTCTTCTGTTGATTGCAGTAATATTCACCAGCCCAACTTGATGGAACGGAACAGAAGTGCTCGTACCTTTGAGGTAATCATGTTTATCTAGTAGCAGATTCCTTTTAATATTTAACTGTTAGCATGGGTCTGGGTCTTGATCTAAAGAATGGAAACTTGGTAAATATAATTTTTTTCATGCAGAAAAATGCTTGTTCTCCTGGGGGAAGTTCTCCGAGAAGGATTACCATCTCGCATGGTTTTTTATTGCAGTTGATAACTATGTTTACAACTTCTCTAACCACAACTGCAATAAAAAACCATGCGAGATGGTAATCCTTCTGGGAGAACTTCCCCCAGGAGAACAAGCATTTTTCTGCGTGAAAAAAATTATCTTTACCAAGTTTCCATTCTTTAGATCAAGACCCAGACCCATGCTAACAGTTGAATATTAAAAGGAATCTGCTACTATTCTAATGTTTTTATATATGTATTAAAAAATTTATAATATAAATATACAAGCGGAAAAAGAGAAATATCTAAAAATTCATGCACTAATTATCATTAACAATAAAAACTCTTAAGCAAAATAATTTACTAGTCGACAAATAATTTACCCTATTTTAACCCCTTATCTGTGACTGCTAGCCATTGTTTAGGCCCATCATTTCTTTTAACTAAGGATTAAAAACATTTTATCTTTAAAAAATAGAAATAGTGGCAATCATTATCTTTTATCTTTAAAACCATATATGCAACCATAGACTCGTGCTCTGCATGTTCCACCACAAGCACTTCATCTATGCAGCATCTTTGTATTCAGACACTCAGGAAAATCGAATCCAATTATATTCAATAAAAACCATTTCCATAATAATAAAAGGCTTCCCTAAGCAAAAGGGGGAAATTTAACAAAAAAATCAACACATCCACCGACTTAATTAATTAGCTCACTGACATGAAACGCAAAAACACGAATCTACAACAAGCGAAATAGAGGGGGGGAAACAGGTATAGTGAGGTGGCATTAAAAAGTAGAGGTGAGGGAAAGTGAAAAAGGAAAGTGACCTTGATGGTGAGGTAGGGGGGGAGGGGCCAGGAGAGGAAATTGTGGTTGGAAGCGCGTTTGCGGGAGCAGTGTTTGGCAGCGTCGAGGAGGAGAGAGGCCATTTTGAGGGCGTGATCGATGAGATCGGAGTCGGAGTTGAAGGGGACCGATTGGAGGAGCCTCTCGAAGGAGAGATCGAGGGAGAGAGAAGCCACGTTGGAGAGTGAGAGGAACGCCTCAAGTCGACGCTCCACCTCACCCAGGTTGTTCTCCGCTCTAGGGTTTTGCGACGGACACGGACGCTTTGCCGCCATTGACAACAACGTCGTTGAGGGGATGACAGGGGAAATTATAAACATAGACGCAGGGAAGTGAGGGAACGAAGGTCGCTCAGAGAATTGCGGCCGCGTCACTGTGATCGCGCCCGCTCCGCTACCCCTCCTGTCGCAGGCGCAACAGCTGCAACAGTAAAATGCACCGCTACTCTACCCATTGTAGCGGCACATGTCCGCTCCGCCGCAATCGCGGCTGCGACGCCCGCTATGGATACATAGGTTGTAAACATTTGCAAAATTATGTGACTGGTATGGCAGCAATTGTGATCATGATGTGGAAGCCACAATGGTGCAAACCACAATTTGAAACCTTGCTTCCACTTGATACAGTGGCCTTTGGATTCCACATGTGGATCCACAAAGACTATGTTGATCAATCAGATGGTTAAGAGTATCTTTTTTATGGATTTTTTTTCTTGCTGTTGATACTTTGTACTTGTATATCATTTTGATTTTTGCATTAGCATATTAGTTGTTTTCCTTCTTTTTTTTCAGTGGGAGGATTCAATAGACAACTCGCCACCAGCAAGACAGCCAAGGAGGAGGAAAAGGAGATGGAGTTCGTTGGAAGAAGAGACACTAAGGGCTGGTGTAAAAATGTATGCACTTGTTCTAAACTTGTTAAACCATAATTTTCCTGGTGAACTGTCATAGCTATCAGTTATAATTGCAATTGAAAGCTAATCAATTTAGTAACAGTTTTGTACACTGATTACATGTTTTCATTCACCATACTTCTTCTTACACAGGTTTGGAGAAGGAAACTGGGCAACAATCCGAAGTTTTTACAGTAACATATTTGAAAATAGAAATGGAGTATGCAATCTATGCCCCGAAATTCTTTGTTTTGTTGTCATGTTTCTTTCTGGACTTGTACCTTTAATATAACACTGATTTTATTTTTTTTTGGTATAAATTTTATCTTTAAGGTTGATCTGAAGGACAAGTGGAGAAACATGATACGGTGACACTAATGTGCTACTTTCAAGTGTATATCTTTGTGAGGTATTTTTTCTTGCATTTTCCCTTTAAAATTATTTCTTTTAACTTGGGTTGATATTAATATGTGCAGTTTCTATTCTTGCTTGATTCTTTCTCTATTGACATTTATGGTTGTATTCATCAATACTGAATTGGGTCAATGTAGCATTATAATGATTCTGTTTTTTTTTTTCATATTGGATTTTCTTGAATATTGTTTCCATGAAAGATATGCTTGTATTTATTTTGCCTTGACACTTGGTTTATAAAGGTTTGATTAACAGTGTTCTGTAAACTGGGTCTTGTAGTTCATGGTGGATTCAGTGTGTTGTATAGTTGAAGAGAATCAACTATTTGGGACTGCTTCTTGGTGTTGGATAATGGGTGGATGGGTTTGTGTGAGAGAACAGAGAGGTGTTGAGAAGTGAGATGTGAATGCCTAATAGGATGAGGTTTGGAGTTTCTGCATAGGAATGAGTTGTCAGATGATGCAGAATTGCCAGTGTAGACAGCATACCAGAGATGGAGACAGAGAAGAGATGTCCCAGAGATGGAGACAAAAAGGGATTGCTTCTCTGTTTGACTGCAACATGCACTAACCAAATCAGGACTTAGTTAGTTTTTTGAAAACATTTTTTTAGACAAACTCCAAAATACCTCCCCCCCAACCCTCAAAAATCTAACCATCCATCATCTTCAGAGCATGTTGCTTCCATCATGCCATACTTCCATGATACCACTGTCACGAAGCAGCAATGCCATGAAACTCTGACAGTGTTATGCTCAAATTTCAATATTCCTGCCTCTATTGTTCCGGCAAATTATAAATTGGAACATATAAAGCTTGCTAAATTTGATGAAATTATAATATCGGGAGTTGGTAAAATGCATTCTAAATTGATATCTTGTAGTTTTGTGATCATGGGTGGCTTAGTGAATTAAGACTTAAGAGCTTTTTGCTCTTTGCCTCTCTGATCCCTGGTTCATACTTCATAGTCAGTTGGAGGGTCAAGTTGGCCTATGCGATAAACATTACAATTTTCTTATTTGCAAGAATTTTAATACTTTCAGGTAATGACAATTTTGATAGCAGCTTCTCTCTATGCAATCAAGCTTTGTTAAAACATCATCCAAATAGTACAGTTAGTGAGGACCAACTGGTATCCAAGGCCCACGCACAGGCCCTTTCAAACACATCATTCATCACTGTGTTCTGGTTTCAATGGCTCAGCTGAAGATTAGATTTGATATTGCAGGTTTTGATGATGCATATAACATATATCTGAAAGTTTTGTGGTTGTTACCTGTTTTATGTTTTAAAGTAGCTTGTAATCATTCAGTAGAGTAAGGTTTCTTGTCAGTGGTGTACAACTTATAATTATTTTTTTTTTTGAAAAGGCAAAAGGTGTAAATATATCTGAAAGTTTTGTGGTTGTTACCTGTTTCATATTTTAAAAGTAGCTTGTTATTCAGTAGATTAAGGTTTCTTGTCATGGTGTACAACTTATAATAAACTCCTGCATCTTAAAAGCTCAAGGCGATTTTGATTTTCTTGCTATTAATTTTGGTTAGAGAAATGGAAGGATAGAAACTTCAATATTGTGGTACCATATATATATTTTATTTTTTTTATCTTGGTGAAAAATCAACTGTGTTCGACTTGTCACTTTACCATATTGTAGTTATCATGGCAAGCTTAGTTCTGCTTTGGCCTGCATTGATTTTCGCGGTTACTCTGGAGTTTTCCCATAAAAATTGCTGCATTATAATACAGATGAACAAATTGAACTTGGTAACATCGGGAAGACATTACGAAATTATTTAATATAGAAATAAGAAAGAGTATAAGTAAACAAATTAATCGTTGTTCAAAACATGATGAATAAAATGCACAAGCATTTTGACTAATTGTAGAGGTGTAACGTTGTTCAAAACGTGATGAGCAAATTGCACAAGCATTTTGACTAATTGTAGAGAAGTGTTACTAACGTGAAAATTTATCCAATTAACTTGCGGTTTATATTTCAGGTTCCCCCATTATGGTATGCTCGGTACGAAAAGAAAGCATGGCAATTTCGAGGTCTTAATTATATTAGTTAACGTTGAATTTCGTATGATGGTGTTTTTAGTTTCATCTGTATATTCAATTATTCCTTGATACGGCTACGAGTATGATAGCTATGTAAATTTTTAATCCAACGCATGCTTTTGTCTAGTAATTAAGTCATAGAATTTTTCATGTTTTTTTCGTATTAGCTTTTCTATGTTTTGCAACTATGTATGGGTGCTTGGGCCACGAAACTAGTCCGGTTTTCATTAACTCATTTTTTTTGTATAGGATTAAGTTTGTTGCTGTAACCAGTTTATCCTTCTAGCAGTAATATTTATTGAATGAGGCTGTAATTCCAAGATATGCAGAAATAAAAACTCATTCTAGTTACTTATTCCCAAGTGTGTATCATTTGTTATTGAGAGCATTTCTGATCCAGATAGGGACACAAAAAGAAAAAGATAGAGCGATTAGAGAAACAAATGAACTCATTTGAGGAAAATTTACAAGGCTTGGACTCGAAGATAGAAACAAGGTTCTAGGAGGTGCCAGCCATTAGAGGATCAAATGAAAAAAAAAAAAAAAAAAAAAAAAAAACAGATCGTGGGAAGCTCTGGGCATCAAGCATTGTCGTGTTACATCAAGATGAATTTTCAAAGGTATGACGGTGCTGAACCAATTGAGTGGTTGCATCGTGTACAACTATTCTTCCAATATCAAGGCACGCATGCATATCAACAAGTCTCCTTGGCATCCTTTCCCATGGAAGGAGAAGCCAACCAATGGATCCAATGGTTACAACAAAAATATACAAAGGAGAATAGGCAAATCACCTTGGAAGAATTTGACGAGTTGGTTCAATTTGGGCCCACTGACTTTGAAGATTATGATGAGGCACTAACACAAGTCTCACAAACAGGTTCCATCATGTGGGACTACCAAAGAGAGTTTGAAAGATTGGCCAATAGAGTGTGAGGTTGGCCCCAAAAGGCTTTTTTTGGAGCATTTGTTGGAGGGTTAAAACCTGAGTTGGTAGAAGTGCGTATGTGGAAGCCTAAGCTATTAAGGGAGGCGGTGAAATATACTAGGATGAAAAATGATTAAATCATCCGAAAACAAAAAGGGTGTTGAGGAAGAAACACGACGATAGGAAGGGAAGAGGCTAAGGTGTTCATAAGCCATTTGACATAGGAGGATATGCAAGAAAAGAGAGAGAAGGGGTTGTGTTCGGTTGTGATGAATGTTATATTGTTGGGCATAAATGCAGGAAATCACACATTCTGATGATTGAATTGAATGAGGAGGAAGAGGACAGTGAGATAAAAGAGGAGGAAGAAGGGGTCGAAGTGTCTATCCATGCATTGACTGGGTGGACAAATTCTCGAACCTTGAAGTTGGTTGAATGTGTTAGGGAAGCTTGTCACTATTCTGATATATAGTGGCTCTACACATAACTTTATCAACCAAAAGAAGGCAACCAACATCTCGTTGCCTATCACCCACCCAGCTCCTTTTGTTGTGCAAGTGGCCAAAGGAGCAAATATCAAGTGCCCAGAAATATGCGATGATGTACCTATACATATACAAGGATTTAGTTTCACCACTACTTTGTCTATGTTATTGCTGGTAGGGATAGACCTTGTTTTGGCTATTCAATGGCTAGAGTCATTGAGTCCTGTTGTTTGTGATTGGCGGCCACTTACCATGAACTTTAACAAGGATGGATGTGACTTTGAGATAACAGGGCAAAAAGATGAGATTCCGCAATTGCAATCTTTATAGGGACTCTTGAAGCAAAAATGCCAAATAGCTAAGTTGCTTGTAATTAAAGTCTTAGAAAAGGGAGAAGAAGTGGAACCACCCACTAGTGGCAAAATTAAGCGCTTGTTGCAGTAATATTCTAATGTGTTTGAAGAGCCAATTGGTCTTCCAAAGGCGCAGCTCCGAAATTACGACCTTATCGCTATGCCTTCCACCAAAAGAATGAAATAGAGCGACAAGTCTCAGAAATGCTTAATTCGAGCATCATACAACATAGCACTAGCCCATACTTGTCTCTTGTGTTCCTGGTTAGAAATAAAGACGAAAGTTGACGTTTTTGTACAGATTATAGATCCTCGAATGAGGTAACAATCAAGGATTGATTTCCTATCCCCAATTGTTGATGATATGCTAGACGAATTACAATCTCAATTTTTTTCCAAGCTAGATTTGAGATTAGGGTATCATCAGATATGAATGCAGCCTGAAGATGTCCACAAGACAACATTTTAGACTCATAATGACCACTACGAGTATCTTGTCATGCCTTATACAACGCACCATCTAAGTTTCAAGCGGCCATGAATGCAATATTTGCATCATATCTTAGGAAATTCATCCTAGTGTTTTTTGATATAAAAAAGAGTTAACGATACTTGTTGGAGCAACGAATTACTACCCTTGAACAATAAAGTTGGGTAAGCAAGTTGTTGGGATATGAGTATGTTGTAAGTATCGCTTGGGGAAGGAAAATTCTACAACAGACGCCTTATTGTGACATTTGCAACCACCTTCAGTACTTGCTATAACTCAACCACGATTTGAGATATTGGATTAGCTGAAGTTTCTCAACAATAATGACACTTATTTATTAGTATCATTGCATTCACTGATACGAGACAATGATTCTAAAGCCAAGCACCACCACACCCGAGGTGATCTCTTTTATTACAAGGGGCGTCTGATGTTTAAAAGCCTGCGGATTATGAAATCACTATGCAAATATTGCATGACTACCAAAATTCTGTTATAGAGGGACACTCAGGAGAGCTCAAGACATACAGAAGTGTTAAACAAGATTTCTTTTGGGAAGGCATGAGGAATAGTGTACAACAATATGTGGTTGAGTGTGACACTAGCCAGTGAAATAAATATGAAACCCAGAAGCCAACTGGTTTGCTATACAACCTCTTCCAATTCCTGATCAAGTATGGAAGGATGTTACCATTGACTTTAGTGAGGGGTTGCCAACATCACAAAGGAAAATGTTATCATGGTGGTGGTTGATTGGCTAAGCAAATATGGCCACTTTCTCGTGTTGACACATCCTTATACAACCAAGAAAGTTACAACGATGTATGGTGAAGGGATTGTTAAAGTACATGGGATGCCATCATCCATTGTAAGTGATCGGGATACCATCTTCATGTCATTGTTTTGGAAGGAATACTTTAAGTTGAAAGGAACCCAATTGAGGACGAGTACAATGTATCACCTTCAAACTGATGGGCAGACGAAAGCAGTGAATCGATGTCTAGAGCCATACCTTCGATGTTTCGTTAGTCAACACCCAAGATTGTGGGCAAAGTTTTTGCCATGGCCGGTATGAGTTTTGTTATATTACCAACTAGCATGAATCCACAAAGCACACTCCATTCAAGATAGTATATGGGCAATTACCTCCTAAGCTCATTTTATACAACTTTGGAAAGGCGGAGGTGAATGAAGTTGAGAGTGAACTGATGGATCATGATCAGGTTATGTACAAACTCAATGAACGACTAGAGTTAGCCAAGTCTCGCATGAAGCAACGAGCTGATGCTCATTGTTGTGATATGGAGTTTTAGGTTGGACAATGGGTTTATTTGAAACTTCGTCCATTTTGACAATCAAGTTGTTTAAGCGTGCATGTCAAAAATTGGCCAACCGATATTTTGGCCCTATAAGATCCTAGAGAGGGTGGGGAAGGTAGCCTATTGCCTAAAGGAACCCAAGTACACCTAATGTTTCATTGTTGAAGGCAATGGTTGGTTTAAGTGAAGTACACCCAAGTAGGGGTGTTTGTGTCCTGGTTTAGTTCGATTTTTCATTGAAAAATATTTGAAACAAACTTAAAAAACATATGTTGTTTGATATGGTTTGATTTTTATTTAAAATAAAATCTAAACCAAACCAAACCAATATTTTGCAAGTTTGTTTAGTTCGGTTTTTACTAAAATATTATTTCATTAAAATTTATATACTTTGTTTTTATATTTTAAATAAAATTATATTAAAAAATTTGATAATAATCTACGAAACTTATTAATATGTTAAACCTTTCATATTAAAAATTTGTAAAATTTCGTCTATTTTATATTAAACATATCTTAAAAAAATTGTATGGAAAAGAAAATAGTATGCATTATATAAGTTTCATATACATAACACTATAACATTGTGAAACTCAAGTGATATACATATAAAATTCATCATACTAAAGTAATATAAGTGTTAGTATAGGTATTGCGATTTGGACCGGTTTCAAAAACACAAACCGCAAACCGATCTGAACCAATCCGTTTGAGAAAACAATCATAAAAAAGAAATAAGTTTGGTTCGATTTTCGATTTTTTGAGCAATTTTCGATTTTTATTTTGTATCGATTTGGATTTGAACACCCCTAATCCCAAGTGTATTGACCCTCCTATAGATGACGAAGGAATTGAAGGACAAATGGAAATGCAACCTGAGCAGATATTGAAGTTTAGATGGATGCAGAAAGGATTGCGGACAGTAGAAAAGGCCTTGGTTCATTGGAAAGGGCTTGATAGTGAGGAAGCTACTTGGGAAAGAGTAGAAGAGCTCCGAAACCAATTTCTAGCTAGCTTTTATCCTTGAGGACAAGGATCCTGTCCAACAGGGGAGGAATGATATAGCCCATGAAAGCGGATAAGGAAACCTAATTAATCCTCGCTATGTGCAGTAGCCAAATCAGTCTCTTGTGTTAGATTAGATAAGATAGTTGTTTTCATCAATATTAGATAGGATAGTTATTTGTTCTTTATTAGATAGGGTTGTTATTTTATCTTTTACTAGTTATCTTTAAGTTTGTTGCTCTTATCAGTTTATCTTTTTAGCAATAGTATTAATAGAATGAGGCTGTGTAATTCCAGGATATGCAGCCATGCAGGAATAAAAACTCGAATCAGTTACTTATTTTCAAGTGTGTATCAAGCGGGTTGGACGAATTTATGCAACTGGACTGGTACATTATATAGATAATTTTTCACTTGCAAATATTTGTGATTATAATTATAATTAGCAAGTCGTCGTGTTTCTAAATGTGTGAAATATAATTTTTAAAAGTGTTTTAAAAAATATTTATTGAAAATAAAAAACAAGTAAATAAAAATATAAACATTTAAAGTTTTCAAGTTTGAAGAATCTTAAAATTAATTTCATTAATAAAATATTGGTGTAATAATGATTTATAAACATATTATATTTATTTTGATGGAAGAAATTTAAGTATTAATTAAAATTAATTTATTTTCCATGAATTTTCGGTATAAAAGATTTTCATATTATTAATTAATTAAAATTTATTTAATGTATAATAATATTATGAAAGTCAATAAATAATATAAGATAATTTTGGATTCGACTACAATTAGTACATATAATTTAAAAAAAAATAGATAAAGAAATAAAAAATTTATTCTAATCAATAACTAATTAAAGAAAATATTAATTTGATTTTTTTTATAATACTCATGAACCATGATTCAATTTTAATATAGTCTAGAATCTTTTTGTTGATGTCTTTAGAATTAACGAAGAAACTTAACACTTTAAATCATTCATTAGGAAATGTGCATCACCGTTCTGCCAAGGTATCCACTTTTCTCTTTGCAGGTAAAAGAAATGGATAAGGATCGAAGAGTTGCATTCTAGTGCATTAAGGATAATTAAGGAAGCTTACATACTGGGATTGACTATAATGCAATTCCTGGTAAATGTGGCAGTGTCACGGCTAAATATAAAATGTCCCTACTAAATTAAATTTATCCCTCCATTGACTTCTCTAACTAAGTACCTACCCTTGCAAATATGTTATTTAGTGATTCTTTTTAATTTAGCCCAAAATTGCTCACTGAAAATATATATGTTAAGTTACACATACACTTTTTTCTTTTTGAGGCATGTTAATACATTTTTCTATAAGTAAATAGTTTACTTTGCGTATAATGTAGAGTCTTTTTACAGTAGGGTACATGATTTTTTTATTTTTTTTTATAAACAGAAAGAACAAACTTATCCCCAAGGAAGAAAGACATCCCTAGAGGCTAGAGCATCAGCCGAAAGAAAAGAGCTAACAAAAGGAGGACAAAAGTCCCAAGCAATAAAAGTATCCGTTGAGGCGTTGATGAAGAACCATGACGAGCGAGGGCATTGGCATACATAGTTCCTTCTAGAACGTTATTTTTACATTTCTTTAACACACTCTTTCTAATATATTATATATACTAATAATTAAAATTTGTTAGAAACTAAAAAATCTTGATCGATCAAGTAGAAAGCATGATACATATTAAATAAGAACCAACACAACTATTATATATGTCAGCATATTATTTTTTCTCTTTGTCAACTTTTTTTCCTCTGAATATGGAGTCCAGAACCTATACAAATGTTGTAATATTGCAACCTACAATATCCCATTTCTAGTTGGTTGCTTCCACGGAAAACAAGAGTAAACGACAAAATAAGCTAGATCGGTATAAGAGGTGAACTAAACGATCTTCAAACAAATTAGAAACTTTCATCAGCCAAAAAATCATCATATCAGAAAACCTTATACATCATAATAGTTAATCAATACATGCCTTATCTTTTATGTATAAAACTTCCCTCTAACCTCTTGTGTTTCATCCTATAGATAGCTCAACCCATAGAGTATCTTTTTTCCTTCTGTAGGCACCCCTAGACTATCATGCAAGTGAATGATCATTTTGTTTTACGTGCAGACCTTAACAATAGATTTTTTCCAAAACGTTGAGATGAGAGCAAGCACTAAAAACGCCAGATAAGAAAATTGATGCCATAATGGAGCTCAACCACTCGTCAAAGAAACCTCATCTCCAATACATCAACATTTCAAAATCAACCGATACTAACAATTGGATTTAAAGTTTTATAAAATTCCACACAATTAAAAAGAATAAAAAGATACATTGATTAACAATGTAAATGGTTTTATTTTGCGTTATCGTTTAATTACAAATAATAATTATTTATAGTAAGTTTTTGGTTAATTTGATAACAATTATTTTAAAAATTATATTAAGGATGACAATAACTTTTTCATTGATAGTGCATGCATATTAAACTCATTAAAAATTTAATTAATACTTTATTATCTTAATTTGTTTTCTTATGCAATTTTTTTATTAGTAGGAATAAGTAAAATAAAACACCATTTTATAGGTTTTTAACATTTAAAAGTATACACAAGTCCAAATCAAATATATTCTAATATTTAGGTTTAAGTTTTAACAAATTAACTATAACAATGTAAATTATTAATAATAAAAAAGAAAATAATAAATTAATATAATTTGACTAAATTATATGTTTTATAGATAAAAATTAATAATAATTGGTAAAATAATTTATACCTATGTGTAATCCATATTAAATATATGCTTTTATTTATTTTTAAAAATATGTTACATTAAATTTTAAAAAGAAAAGAGAAAAGCATCCAAAAACATATATCAGTTCAAATCAATTTCCTGAATTGGTTTATAATTGATTCTTCACAGCTGGTTGACACCGATTTTCTGTACTCGAGCTAGTACTTTTCAAAACTCTTCAACATCAGTTCAAATCAATTTTCTGCATTGGTTTATAATTGATTCCTCACAGCTGATTCACACCGATTTTCTATACTCGATCCAATACTTTTCAAAACTCTTCAACATACGCAACTCCAACTCCTTTGGAGTTTCATGAGATATTTTCTTTTTTTAATTTCTTCACAATGAAATCATCACACTCAAACAACAAAATCTTAGGCTTTATCTCAAAATTTCTCGCAGCCTTTAGTCGCTGCCGAAATTCTCCACTCTATATAATACAAACCCTCATCATAACCATTCCCACAAAGCCATACACAATAAAACAAAGTTATTACTTACCAAAAGAGACCCTCTTTTAAGAGAATAATGGCAGTGACTAAGATAACATTGGTTGCTTCAGTGATGGCTTGCATGCTCATAACATGCTCTTATGGTGAATCAACCTTGACATGTACACAAGTCACTATGTGGCTCACTCCATGCATACCTTATGGAGTGTTAGGAGGGAACGTGACATCCTTGTGCTGCCAAGGTGTTCACTCTCTCAATGCTGCATTTAAGAGTGCTGAGGATCGAAGAGGTGCATGCCAATGCATTAAGGATAGGGCGGCACTCATTCCTGGCATGGACTACACGCGTGTCAATCAAGTTGGTCCAAGATGTGGCTCTAAATGTCCCTTCAAAGTGTACCCTTCCACTAACTGCTCAGCGTAAGTACCCTTAACCTAATTTATCTTTCAGGAATGCTAATAATACTCTCTTTTTGATACTTTCTTTAAGATGAATTGAAATTTATTTAAAATATTTTTTTAATAGGTGTCAATTATCTCTTCTGATTTAAAAGTGAAATTCACAAAAATTGATATTTTCTAGTAAATTTCAATTGATCATACAGAATATAAAAAAAAAAAGAGTGTTAAAATATATGATTATCATTCCTCTTAGCCTAAAATTGACCACTGAAAATATTTGCTATTATTTGCACTAATTTTTATGGATTTTGATGTGATTGTGCAGGGTGCCGTAAGCATTCAGCAAAGGGTGAAATATCAAGTCTACGGGTCACTAGCTAGTACTAGTAGTGCTGTGGAAAGATTAATTGTACTATGAATAGTTAAGAAATATTATAATTAATTAGAAGGAAATAAAGTGTATGGATCGTGTGTAACGATCCAACTATCGAATGTCTTGAAGTATATCAGCAATAAAAGATATCCCTTCAATTAATTTAACATTTTCTCTGCAAGGCTGTAGTGATATACGAAAGTGAAGAATGAACATCTAAAGAGTAAAAATGCAAAAAAGAAAAAAAAAAGTATATAATTAAGCATATGTATACACAATTTTTTTAATTGACTTTCGTCTTAAAGTTTCATTTTTTCAATTAATTATCTTTTATCTAGTTTTCTGCTTCTACGGCACAACATTAAGCACATGACACATAACATAGACAGAATTCAGCATGCAAAGACATCACAATAACGACAAACATAATATATATTAATTTAAAATCATTTACTAATTTATTTATATAGATTAAAAATAACATAACATAAATATTTTAAAATATATTAAAATATAAATCATTTGATTAATTTTTTTTATTGTTATTTAATTTTAAAAAAATATAATTTATGTAAATATAATTCAATCGTTAAATTAATAAAACATATATTTTATATCAAATTATATAAATAATATAATAATTACCAAAAAATTAGTTAATTTATTTATATATATATATATATAACCTAATAATTTTCAGTCGAGGTATGTTAAACTCAATCATTTCTTCTTTTATAATTAATTCATGATAAGGATACAATAATAATCCAGTGTTTAAATTTTTAAAAATAATTAAAAAATTTATAATAGTGCTCATGAGTCATACCTCTCTCCTCTCTTTTCTCTTCTCTCTTCTCTCATGTTGGTAAATCATTGGTCATAAACAAGGTTTCACTGTGCACCACCATCGTTGACTGAAACCAGCCCCGGCCAGTCACAACTAAGAAACCACCGTCTGCATCACCATCGACAACACCTCCATGATCCACTATCGTCTATCACTCGATCCCTACATACGTCTAACAAAGAACTACTTTACCAATTCAATCCGTAGCTATACAAATGTTATACAACAGACCCATAGAAGCTGATTCCTGCACCATAAGGCTAATGCTACACAAGTGCATAAAATTTTGTTGAAAAAACTACTCCTCTAACTTATCAGTTTAGGGAGGTCTGAAGACCAAAATCATCTAGCAAACACATACAACCACTTTGTAACAGATTTTCAATTTCGTAAGGATCTTGTAATTTGTTAGATTAACTTTCTAGTTAGTTTTAAAATCATTTGAAACCTATAAAAAGAATAAACCAAAATCTGAATTATGAGCAAAGATCTACCAACGTGAAAAAAGAGAGGAGATAGAAACAAGTAATTATGAGTTGAGCAGGGAGCATTGCTTCATTGCTATGAATTTTTTAATTTCTTTTAAAAAGTTAAACGCCAAATTATTATAATATCCCTGTAATGAATTAATTATTAAAAAAAAAAAGGAATGAGTGGGTTTTTGTTCCAAATATTTTGATGCAGATGTTAATACTCCAACTGAAAATTCGGTGTGAGTATGTTTGCTAAAAAAATTAATATCATACTTTATCCTATGTAATTGATAGGACATGCTAAAAAA